>ML314792.1:0-16203 GCA_005239505.1 Nicotiana paniculata | reverse complement strand
CGTATGCTGAAGGTTTGTCTTTATAACTGGCGAACTTCAGCTTAACTGGTGAACTTCAGCTCAACGAGGGAAATGGGAGCTGAAATTATTTAAAAAGTGGATACAAATTAAAATTTTTGAAAAAGCGGGTATAGGTTGGGGGCGACCAAATAAGATGCTCCGCGCAATTTTTACCAGAAATAACTAAAGTCCTAAAACCCATTTATGGGTCCACGAAATGAAATGTGTTACTTCATATGTCTTTTCCATGATGTTATTCCCCTTCTTAAAAATGAAAGACGGATCAAGGCATTATAAATGATCTTTTTCGAATGAATAGCAAAGGAATAAAAATTAGACACCACTAATGTGATACCTAGTCTGGAAATTAAATAATTTACCCTGATTAAGATATGATATTAGCATATAATCACATACACTTGTTTGACTCTATTCTATTTCTATATAATTTTCAAGATTTTAAATTTATTAAATTATTCATACTCTAATTTTCATGTTATCGGTTCCTCTCTTTTCAATCACTAACTTTAAAATTTTCTCCCATTATTATTAATACTATTTAAGTCAAATTAACATATCAAATTTGGTGTCTAGTAAAACAACTAACTTGAAATGATAGAGAGATCGAGTAGATTCTAAACACAATGTTGGGTCATTTGAGTAGAAATTGCACAGGGCATCTTATTTGGTTGCCCACATTTAACCTATACCTATATTTTTAAAATTATTTAACCTAGACACTAATTTTTACAACTTCAGGCGCCGCCTTCTTAATACCTGTACAAAACTTCAGCTTATTTAGAGCTGAAGTATTTACAAATAAACTAAATAACTTCAGCATGGTCTGCTTAAATTTTTGAAAAAGCTTTATTGCAAAATAGTGCTGAAGTTTTTACAACTTAATTAAATAACTTCAGCATCTTCTGCTGAAGTTTTTCAAATAGCTCTTTACGATAAACTATTGAATCCAGAACAAAACTTCAGCATATTGGGTGCTGAAGTTTTTACAACTAAACTAAATAACTTCAGCATCTTCTGCCGAAATTTTTTAAAAAGCTAATGACAACATAACGAATGAATCCAGGACAAAACTTCAGCATATAGAGTGCTGAAGTTTTTACAAACTAACTAATTAACTTCAGCAGAAGATGCTGAAGTTTTTGAAACTAAACTAAATAACTTCAGCATCTTCTGCCGAAGTTTTTCAAAAAGCTAATGAAGACAAAACAAATGAACCCAGGACAAAACTTCAGCATATAGAGTGTTGAAATTTGTACAAATGAACTAATTAATTTAAGTAGAAGATGCTGAAATTTTTGAAAAAGCTTTATGACAAAACTAATTAATCCAGGACAAAACTTCAACTTATTTAGTGCTGAAGTTTTTACAAATGAACTAAGTAACTTCAGCACTTCTGATGAAGTTTTTGAAAAAGCCTAGAATGCTGAAGTTTGTGTGATTGCCTTTACTACTTCAGGCCCGTATGCCTAAAGTTTATGCGAAAAGTGGGTACGCTTACAATTTTTTTTGCAAAGCGGGTATAAGTTAAATCGTGACCTAAAAAGCGGGTATAGATGCAAAAGCCCCATCATTTAGTATGATGTATTAGGGAAAATAAAAAATATATTAGCTTTGATATTATTAATCCTTTGTTTAGTAGTGTTTTACAACCTACCATATTAAGTACTATTCATATACGTAGCAAGCCATAATATTAGCAATACAATAATTTTTAATATATGGATAAGCACGTATAAAGACAGAACTGCCATTTCCAAACTTTTAGTACACCAAATCAAACAATCGATAAGAAATAATCCCAGCATAACTAACTCTAATATAACTAATCCCAACATTACTAATACAACATATTCAGTAACACCTGAGTAATCTCAACCAACAAAGATAACGTCTAAAGCAAATTCAGTAATTAGGTCATTATCGAGAGAACAACAAGCTTATAATGTGTATATTCTGTGTTGTACTTGTTTTATAGAAAAAATGTTAACCTTTTCTTAAAACGAATTGATAAGTAAAATAGGAGGTAGATCCTAACCGAAGATAATTAACTCTAGATCGAGGAGTATTGAATAGGACAAATCGGAAATAGTGAAGTTTGCGAAGTCGTCAAGATTATAGAAGACGTTAAGTGAAAATAATAGGCTTGCATTCTCAATACAATCATTCTATAGTACATGATAAAGGAAAGCAAGAAAGTATCTCATTAACAGCCACTGGTTGCTCTACTGATTTCATGAGGAAGATTACAAAAGATGTGGAACAAGGTTGTGAACCTTCTCTCGAGTTGCCCATGGATTCCTCTTAGAGAGAGTTCTCAAAGAAGAAGAGAGAATCAGGAAAAAGCCTCCTCTATCATTCTCTTAACCCGTATATATACTAGGTGTTATCCCTTACCCCATGGTCCTTGACAAGTGTATTGTAATCTGTTGTTGTCGCTTCAGGTCGACATCCCTAAGTTCCATAGCATGTGCTACGCCGTAGAGGCCTTCTGATGATTCGACTTCAGCCGTGGCTGTGACGCTCGTCGTTAAGGTGTCTTGTGAACACAGTCACAACATAATTACCTTCTTGCCATTCTCTTTTTGAGGCCATTCTCACGTGATCAGATTTCGACTCACACGGTACTTTGCAAATGTTATTGTCACATCGCAAGGTGTTAAACCAAACCATTCACATGAGCTAGGACACGTGTTTGTACTGTTCATTTAATTTTCGTATGCTTGTAGATATTTTTACCCAGTCTAGTGTTGTATAAATTTGACCTATTACATTCTTTTCTTCTATATATTTCATCTACATTTTTTCAAGGAATCCTTAATTAATAAAGATAAAGAAATTTATAATATTGCTACTTTTTTTTAAGCAAAGAGAAGCCTTCTAAGTGAAAATTAAGCTAGTGATTGGTCCAGCTGCAGCACAACTTTAACTAGTTATAAATAAATAAATAACTAAATAAGTCAGCACTCAAGTCAAAAAGAATTTTAGCAGGATACAAATTGGTGGGGTGGTTGAAAATTAACAATCTATGGGGCCTAAAATGGTGTCTTTTGTGTTCATAAACATGTGGTTTGACCGGAATGGAATATATATGTCACACTATGCTTTTGAGTTTGTTTTCTCCTTTGATGGGTCCTCAATTTTGACACATTTTGGCCAGCAACCTTTGAAAGTTTGGCTTAAATTAGGTCTCCTTTTCAATGCATTTTCCACAAACAAGAAAATAAGATACACATTCATAATGTCGGCGAATTATCAATTTTTTCCTACTACAACGATTTATACGAAGATAAGGTTTGGAACAACAATAAAATTATTTTCATTTGACCTATTGGTTATGGGCTATGTTGTTCGGATTTTTCGAAAATATCATCGGCGTGTATCAGATCCTTCAAAAGCAACGCATTTTTTAAGGATTTGACACGGGTGCGTCATTTTGGAGAGTCCGTATTATATAAGTTACAGGTTCAAACTGTAGAATTAGTAGTGACTTGAGTGATTTTGGTTTTGATGATTGACAAAGAAACACAAGCATGAACCAGGTCCATGAGCATTGTACAGAGGTAACAGTCAAATTCAAGCAAAAGGCATGTATGTGTCAGAGATAAGTATAAGCAATTATATATATATAATCCCTGAAAAAATAGATTGCATAATTGATAAGGAGCAGGACTCCTTACTTGAAGTGAACTCTATCCAAAATAAGGAAGAGTTAGAAGTTGAAGATAATTAGAACTGTTCCACCAAGAAAGAGTAAATCATCAGGTTTCTAGTTAGTCTTAATAGAGTGTGTGTGTGTGTATATATATATATATATGTTGTGTTCTCTTTTAAATGGGACATACACACACTGAAGTTAAGCAAGAATTTAGAGCAAAATAGCAAGACATTTTATGAGTTATTCCTGCGAGTTTCAAAGAGCGAACCTGAAGCTACATGAACCAGATTGAAGAATCAGTTCTATGTGTTTGTCTTTAATTCTAGTTTCATTGTAGTAGGAGCTTTTAAATTTTACCTTTCAGATTTTCGTAGAAATATTTGTACTAGGTATTTGAGTTGTATTGTTCAAGTTAGAGTTAAATTGAAGCAGTTGCAACAACCTGTGTTGCTATAAGGATTAGAGTTAATCCTTAGGTTTGCAAGAGTTAGTAAACATTGTTGTTTGACTTAGTTATAGTGAAGTGATGGGAGAATCCCTACTGGAAAGTAGGCCGTGGTGTTTTCACCTTTTGAGTCGGGTATTTTTCACGTAAAAATACATGTATTCTTTACTTTCTACATTACTTATTCCGCAATTGTAGTTTAAGGAACATATAAAAGAACCAAATCCTTCTATAATTCAGTGCACGCGAAAGTTGGACACCACACGAATCATCTCCCCCCCCCCCCCCCCCCCCCCCTCTTGTGTGGTATTGAAGTATAAAATATCAATTTGCCATTAATATTTGCATTTGAGTAGGCTGTCTATATTACACCCCTAGGGGTGCGACCTTTACCGGAACCTTACGTGAATACATAATACTTTATGCACCGGTCTTATATCCTTTATTAACGATTTACAAATTCTTTTACCCTTTACAAGAGGTTTTGAGTTTGAATATTGAGAATAAAGAACGTCTATAAGGAGCGCTTTACTGTCCTTAGCGGATCTACCTGACATGTATCCAAATTAATCATATTAAATAATAAATCTCGGATACTAAATGATTAAACCAAGAAAAAGGAGCAATTTACACACATTTAGCTTCAAAAGTGATTGACTAAAAAGTTATAACCTTTGGTTAAATTAATTAATCGAATATTAAATAGGTTAATCCTAGTTAAAGCTAATAACTTCAGATATAAGGTTAGGGGGTAGGTGATGTAGATAGAAATGAGACAAATTTAATGCCTTAAATATTAAATACTTAGAACGCAATAATATGTGAGAAATATCAGATATTAAATAGCAATAAATGACACTAAATGTAAATAAAAAGGAAGATTCACCAATATTGAATGAGGTGGATGATTCCTTCATCTAACAATGATGAATGACAAAAATATAAGAGAATATTGAACACTTTCCTGGATCTGGTGAAAATGACAAGAGATAATCCAAAAAGGGTTAATCTCTTCAGAAGGTGTTCTTTGTATTTATCTAGAGAGCTTGCTTTTCAAAAAAGTTCTTATCACATAGATATTACCTGCCTTTTTCCCTATCTCTTATTCTATTTATATGGATACTCCCAAAGAACCCTAAAAGTACAAACAAAGATATTTCCTCTAAAGATCCCAATATAAAACTAGTCGTTACTACTATCTGCTCTACTCGACCTTGGCCGTGGTTGACCGCTTGGCGACTCGTTCCGTTGATCACTGGTCGACCCTCGGCCAAATGGCCCACGATAATTTACAAATCACTCATGATAATCACCTCTTCGTGCTGAATTTCCTCGGTCGGATTTTGACCCATACAGTTAATCCCTCCACTTATCAAGGTCGTCTTTTGGTCGGCCTCGGTGAGCGAACTTCATTAGTCGTAGTCGAGAAATTCAGGTGGGCGGGTCGAATAGTAAGATCACGATCGAGATGGTAACGTGGCGCTTTGCAGGTCACAACTTATCATGACGTTGGTACATACTGACGTCACAACATCATGCGTCATTATTACGCACCTTCCCGATGCGTTGCGTCGCTTCCCGTGTCCCTGTTGTTTTGATCTTTGTGTATCGGCGGTTGATTTTCTCGATGGGGGTGTCTGTGTTCTATATAAATAGGGGTTGGGAACCTTTTGTATGATCCTTTTTGTTTTCTAGCATTTGAACCTGCATATTTTCCTTCCTTCTTCTTCTTCCTGTATTCTTGCTCCTGTTGATCCATTTTCACACCTTTGTTCTCTTTTCTGATTTGAGCGCTTTCTGCTACTTCTACCTCTTTCGAGTCCGTAACCTTCTGCATTCACAAGCAACTAAAAATGGTCGACGCACTTTCTGGTTCTGTGAGGCTTCTGACCCAATCCCTCTGGTAGTGAGAATGCCTCCTCACGATGATGAGGCTACTACTGCCGCTCAGGACGAAAGCTTTCCTACTGTAGAGGAAATAATTCCTCGAAATGACAAAGCCAAGTCGAACTTCTCGAAATCGCCTGTAGACGAGCCTGAACCTGTGGAGTCCGAAATGGACGTGGGCGTCCTCGCTGAGCTTAGGTCCAAGTACAACATATTCATCACCCTGGCCCATATCGACCTAATCCCGGCCGACCGCAACGTGGTACATATTCATCACCCTGGATCTTGCGCATTCTATGCATATCCGTTCTACATAGGCTATTCTCTTCCACTTTCTCCGTTGGTGGAAGAATTCTCCCGTTATTACGGTATCTGCCCGGCTCAACTCTCCCCCTATATTTACAAGCTTTTCCTTATGTTGATAAAGTAGGCGGAACTGGCCAACCGTGGGATTCCATTTGCCACCTGTTGCATCTCTTCGCGCCAAGCTTCTACAGAGGTACGATGCTTCACCTTCGCCACCATAGGAGCAAGGGATTGGTGGTGAATATTGACGATAAGGCCAATCATCGATTTTGGTAAAACTTCTTCTACATCAAGAGCAAGCATGTGGTGGCAAACCCCATTGGGTTCCCTGAAGCGTGGAACTTCGCCCATAAGTATTTTTGCTGATTACTTGTTTTGTTTATATCGGTAGTGACGTAACCGTTCCTCTTCTTCTTATTTTGTGTAGCCGAGAAAGATCCTCCTTCGTTGGTCGTTGACATTTATGACTGGGTAAGTCAAGTCTTGCCCTATACCGTGGGGATCCGTGAACGGTCGTCATTCCACAAGAAATTTGGGCATAAACCTTCTGTGACCGCTGAGTCGTTTACTTTGAGCTTCTGTTGCTTCGACCTTCATGTCGTCTTCTTTTACTTCTATTCTCTTCTATAGTGGGGTTAGTTTAACTTCTGCTTTTTTTGTCAGGTCAGAGGGCTTCAAGAAAAGTGAAGGCTCCTACCCCCGCTTTTCGTCAACCAGGTGTTACGACTTGGTCTCTACTTGCTGCGACTGCGTGCAAGTCCATTCAGACGGCTACTTCTTCTTAGACCCCCGCACTGTGCAAAATTATCAGACGGACGACAGTTCCATCGCCGGAGACTCCGACTTCTCTTGTGTCACACTTGGTAGACGAGTCGTCATCGAGTGAGGAGGAACTATTTCCCCTGAAAAGACGGAGGGTGGAAGTCAACGACAGGGTAGCTGGAGCCGAGGAGTCGACAAGGGGTGGTCCTGAGCCGACCATGGCTGCATCTGAGAGCGGAGTGGATTTGGCTACTACGGCTTCGCCGCCTGCGGAGGTTGCAGAGTATGGTCCTTCGCCCGAAGTCATTATCGAAGAAGTAAGGCGACTAGAGGTTGTGAAGACCGTGCCGAGGAGCGAAGACTAAAGGCTACATGTATACCATATTGGTATCATATGGTACTAGAGGTTTTTTATGCAACTTATATTTTTATTGCATTTTCCAATATCTTATTACCATTTATATTCTCACTAGTATATATGGAGATTTGGTGGCCATAGATTGTGTTTTCTTGCTCCATAACTGGTTGTATTACTGCTAATGGTAAAGTGTGTACTGATATTTATAGGGAAGGAGATCAAGGTTTGCATGACAATCACGTGAAATTAGAAAAGGAACAAGAAATAAAGTAAAAAAATAAAAAGAAAAAAAAATAAAGGAGTCAAAATTGAGTGTGAAATAAGTTATGATAAAAATAACAATAATACGATTTGGGAAAAAATAAATGAATAAAAGAGAAAAAATTAAAAGATAAAAAGAAAACGGGAAAAAAGAAAAGGAGAAAAGAAAGAAAAAAAAAGCATAGAAATAAAAAATAATTGGAGAAAAAAGAGAAAATTCTCCACAAAAACTACCATGGGTAGAAAATGTAATTAGTTTGATGGTAGAAAAATAATGGGTAGGTAAGGGTGAATATTTTATTTTTATGGGTAACTATGTTATTTTTCCTTTAAAAATAAAAATAAAAATTGGACAAATAGGCTATAAGCAAAAAGAAAAATAAAAGGAGGTGAAACCTTTTTTTGGGAAGCAGGAAAATACGGAAAAGAAAGGAACTTTTTTGTTTTTCATAGGTATTTTGTATCTATATTGAGGTCCAATTAATTCGAATCTGAGCCGTATAAAGTTCATTAAAAGGAAAAGCAATTCCATTAAAAGTAAAAAGATTATATTCATTTCACTACCATCTTTAATGCTAACGAAGGAAAAGTTAAAATATCTTCTGTATACGTTAAGTTAAAAGAAAAGGATACCCCACATGATTTTTGGGATTTATGCGTCCATTATTTCAAAGGAAATTTTACCTTCTATAGCAAAGGTATACACATTGTTTATTATAAATCAAAATTAATTTAAAATATTATTTTCTATAGCTATCTTTATATTTTATAACAAAATAAGTATTTATAGTATATACTACCATTGAGGCATGAAATAAGGCATAAATACGCTATTTATGTTTTTCCTCTCTCTTAGACAACTTAACATACCTATTTTTAAGGTGATTGTCGTTATTGTATTAATGAATACATAGCGCAAATACATGCGAATACATGCACGTACAACTGGACTGCCTTGATTTTAGGTATTTTTTACTGTTGATTCATGAATACACCAGAGCAAATACATGTGAATACATGCGCGAACAACTGGACTGCCCTGATTTTAGGGGCTTTTTGCTGTTGTAATGAATACATGACGCGAATACATGTGAATACATGCGCGTACAGCTGGATTGCTCTGATTTTAGGTGCTTTTTACTGTTGTATTCATGAATACAACAACGAATATATGTGAATGAATGCACGTACAGCTGGACTGCCCTGATTTTAGGCGCTTTTTTGCTGCTGTATTCATGAATACATGGCGCGAATACATGTGAATACATGTGAATACATGTGCGTACAACTGGACTACCCGAGATAATAGCGAATACACTACTGTAACAATAGAATAGTAGCTATAGAAAGTAATTATGTATATGGTAGTTGTAGAAAGTTAATAGCCAGTAAACAATAGTGGTTTCTGAAAATTCCTCCATTCCAAATTCCAACTCGTTAAACCATAGGAAAACTATATTAAATGCCCACACACCCAAGATAATTTCTCGTAATTACCCACAGGAAAGTTTGTTACAAAAACTACCTATCCGGCCGAAACTTTTTACCCATCCTACCTATTCCCTTTTGCCTTTTGATTTATTTTCTTAGTGCTAGCTTAATCTAGTGGAATACGTTCCCTTCCCCCTTTGAAGTGCAAAATTCCAGAGCTTTCTTTTTTGTAGACTATGAATTTCAATTGACCCCGTTATTTTTCATGTAATCTCATCACTTTTATGTCAAACTCTCATGCTTGCTCGTATTTTGCATTTCGTGTTTTTTGTTGGAATTAAAGTTTTACATATTTTTTTATGTCATTTTCCAAAATTCCAAATTTATGATTCTTCAACTTGAAGATTTTAATATTATATTTTAAGTGGGTGTATATTGCTTATAGTACCTTCAAGTAAGCTTCCCAGATCTAAAATTTTATCGGTATTTGAAAATCTACCATTGTTGGGTTTGAATCTCTTGAGTTTAAAATTTTTATTTTGAAGATTTCTTGTTTGATTCAAAGTGGGTGTTATTAAACATTGTTTATAGTACCTTATGAAAGTTCATACTGAAATTTCATTGCATTTGGAGCTGATTTTAGGTGATTGAGATTGAATTTTTCAGTTGAAAATCGAATAAGAACACAGTTACCCAGCAGTATACTACTACGGTATACAATATGATGTAGGAGTATATGGCTATATTGAAACAGTATACTGTTATTGTATACAATATATTACTACAGTATACTATATTAATCGAAGAAGAACACAATTAACTAACCATATATCTCTATGGTATACAATATACTGTAGGAGTATTTAGCTATATTGCAACAATATGTTGTTATAGTATATAATATACGGTAATGGTATACTGTAATAATATGCAATATACTACAACAAGTATGTTGTAGTAGTATACAATATTGTAGAATAATATACTTTGACTGTTATTTTGTTGAATCATCTAGGTGCTATTGTGCAACGCTAAAGTCATGATTATAGTAACATTATATTGTTATAGTATACAATATAAAATGACAATATACACCAATAAATAAGTTATTTTTGAAATTTTTAAATTTTTCCAACTAGGTCCTTGCAAATATTTTCTTAAATGAATTTTTTGATGGAGTTCCATGAAATAATACGAAAAATCTCACTTTATAGTTGATTGGATTCGATTTTTACTGAGTCGTGTTCGAAATGTTGATTGAAGGCTATGGCTAAATTTTGAGTAAATTTGGTGAAGATTTTTGGAATAGTTTATTGGAATTTAGGCCAAAATTAAGTAGAACTAACAAAGAAGACAAATTGTATCGTATACGAATATGTTATACTAAATGTATATATAATAATTAATTTAAAAGTATATAATTAATTATAACAATATACTGTTAGTTTTATTGAAAGAATGAACTAGTACTGTATGATACCATGACAATATATGATATATACCATATGGTTATCATAGAGGAATAATGGTTTTTTTAAAAAATGAGCCAGTCCTCCACAATACCATGTCAGTATATGGTATATACCATATTGGTATCACGGAGGACTGAGTCTCTTTCTGAAAAGAATGAACCGACCTCTATGATACTCTATCAGTTTATGATATATACCATGTGGACATCGTAGAGGACTGGTGTGTTTCTGGAAGGAATAAACCAGACCTCTATGATACTATGTTAGTATATGATATATACCATGTGGATATCATAAAGGACTGCTGAGTATTTTGTTTGCTGAAGAAATGACTAGTCCTCTATGATACCTTGTCAGTATATATATATATATATATATGTGTGTGTGTGTGTGTGCGCGCGCGCGCGCGCGCGCGCGCTACATCATATATACTTCAATTACTCCTAATATATTACTTTATCTTTTGTTGATATAGTGAAAAAAATAGAGAAAAAATAAAAAGAAACAAAAATAAAGGAGATAAAAAGATGTGCATAATTACATTATGAAAAAAATGAGGAAAAAGAATTTGAAAATAATAACAAAAGAAATTAGAAAATTAAAAAAAGAAATAAAAGGAAAAAAGGAGAAGTGTGTAATGTATAAGTTGCTCTTATAACTAATCTACAGAAAAGGATCTACACAAAAAGAAGATGAGAAAAAGTAAGACAAAGATATATTATATTAGTTACATTAAAAAAGGTGAACGAATATTTACTATATTAGTTATTTTTTTATTATTGCATAGGAAAAAAAAAGAAGAATAATGAAAATGAGAAACAAAGGTGAATAAAATTAAATTATGCAGAAAAAAAAAAGAAATAAAAGGAAAAAAGATTTGAAAATTATAAAAGGAACAAGAAATAAGGAAATGAACAAAAGGAAAAAAAAATAGTGCCAAAATTGAGTATGGAATCAGATTATGGTTGAAAAATAATACAAAAAAATAATATGATTGGAAAATAAACATAAAAGGAGAAAAAAGTAAAGAATAAATAACAAAGAGAAAAAAGAGATAATTACCCACAAAAGCTACAATGGATATGAAGGGTAATTAATTTGATGGGTAGAAAAATAAATAAATAAATAGTCAAAGATAATTAATTTAATTTTTATGGGTAAAACTATAAAACTCCCTTGAACCACTAGACTTTGAGAAATTGGTGACACTTCCTCTAAAATGTCCTAATACCATTACTTCCCTTTGACTCCTATTTTGGAAATTATTATCTTGCATTTGTATTATATAAGAAAATATCAATCATTATAGGTGAGCAAAAATCTCGGTGCTCATTTTCTAACATAGAACATTTGCCACTTTTCACTTATAGTTAGTCAATTTAAGAGAACGTTAACTAACATTTTATAATCTAATAACAGCTCTGCTTTTTTCAGCTTCTTTCCCGTCGTATAAAAATATTTTTTCTACTACTCAAAACGATTTTTCAAAAAAAAATTAGCAAAACACCCAAACAATTCAAATTAAAATTTTGAAACATAATCACAATTAGTGTGCCAAAATTTTGACGAAATCAAGATAAAAATCATAATCTAGCGGTTTATTTATTTCAAAATATGCTTAATCAATTACATACCAAAAAGTGAATACTAAACTAAATAGTAGTTACTTATAACATAACCCTAAATTTAAGTTTCTATTGTGCAACTCTATTGAGTTGTTGAGTAACATTATGCAGCCCTTCTTTACCCTCCAACATCTTGTGTGGAGGGTAAAAGTGAAAGTTTAAGGCAGCATCTCCACTTACATAAACAACCCTAAACACATCATACTTCAAATCAAGTGAAAATCCATCAAAATAAGGAAGAACACTCCTAGAATCTTGATTCAGGATGTAATTGTAGCAACATTGCAACGATTTCCACACGAAAATGGCTGCAATCTTGGGTATGGTTTGACACTTTAAGCAAACTCCAGCAACCGCGCCATCCATCTTGTTGAACCGGTCCTTGAATATGGCTAAGCACGTGTAGGAAAAATGTTCGATTGACATGTCATGTTGATGTGAACAAGAGGCTGCGGAGTTCATGGAAACTATGTCCCCAATGTAGAACTTCGCGGCCGGGGAATGGTCCTTTGATTCTCCAGCATATGCATCATAGAACCCATGTTCCATTAGGATTGCCATGCTTGATACATTTGTTAGCATTGAGACCTAATCATGAAAGCAAAATGGAGGAACATTAGAACTAATAATAGTACACAAAGATTATAACTTCACTATTTTCCTCTCTTGCGCTTCTTAGTCTTATAGGATAGCTCACCATTCAAGTAAGTCACTTTACCCGGCGCTTATTGTCTTCTTTCTAGCCTAATTGGTAGCAGTCCCTTTTTAGTACTACATTTCCTTCGCTGGTGAATGGAAGCCCCCCCTATCAAGCAAGAAGGAAGCGGCTCTTCCCACGGCGCCTTCCGCTTGTAGACAGACAGAAAGCAGAAAGAGAGCCCGAGGTGCTGACCCGCAGCGAGGCAGGCCCGTCTATCCCGATCGGGATGATGGACCGGGGGGGGGTCCGCCAGAGAAAATGCAAGACGATAGAAGAGTTCGCTCCGCCGCGTTCCCAGCTCTCAGAAATGGAGAAGGAATCAAAAATCTAGTGGGCGGAGAAGTGCCACACCTTCGTGGATTGATCGAGTGTNCCCCCCCCCCCCCTGGCTTTGCCCTTGGGTTTGTCAACCAACCTGGCATGTTCAGACCGGGGCGCCTCGACGATGATGTAGTCGTAGTAGTCCTCTGATGGGAAATCTGTTAAGATCCGCCCATGATTCATGGAACCATTCCTTCGCGTGCCGTTTAAAAGGCAGCTTAGTGTACTAAGTTCTCGCTATGCGTATTGTCCGGAGAAGAATGCAGTCTTATCCTACATTTATGCAAGATGTTGTTTTCACGGCTCGCACCAGTAATCTCCTCGTCACGTGACAACAACTTTACTAGTTACACCAAGACTCCCCTTTATTTTCTTCTCTTGTTTGATTGGCACAAAAAAAGATGAGAAAATGGCAAGAGGGAAAGTACTTTATATTTAAATGGAAAAGTGTTTGAATTGGAGTTTAATTTCTGTGAATGGACAGTGTGTAAATTATACATCATTAGGTAAATTTACCTAGAGTAATAAGTAACTTTTTATATCTAAGCCTGATATGATAACTTAAAGGTAAAAAATAATAAAGAAATAGAAGCATCGTTGTATTATTTAACTTACAAGAGCATCAAGTAAGTCCTTATTCTCACTAGATCTCTTTATCCATGCTCCATACCATACCATCTGTCCTCCAAAAAAAGACAGTATAAATTACTTATCAAATTCATATAAGCTAGAAAACAAGATTACATAACACAGTATAGGAAATGTTACTGACATTCTTGTATTTTCTGCAATCATCTTGACTAAAACGATAAAAACCTTGAAACTCCAAGCCATATTTCAAGCATATAATCCAAAAAGTTTAAAACAATCAAAGTTAAGATTATGGTGTTTGTCTACTGAAATGACAAATGACGTAAATAATTAAGAATTGAAGACATACCATATTGCCATGAATACTTCTAAAAATGGCACTATGAACACAGCCAAGGCTTTGTGTACAAAAAGAGAAATTCTTGAGAGCTTCCACAAGATCATCTACAATCACTATTTTTGGCCTGAATATGAAAAAACTTGTGTCCAAATTTCTGTTATTAAATGGAAAAAAGCAAGCCATACCAATATTCAACTTTCCTTTTATTTTTGAATTTTCTCTTCTAATCAATTCAAATGCATTTCTACAAACAAGAACAAAGGAAGAATTTTGGATTTTGTTGGACTGATTTATTAGGTTGAGTTTCAACTTTCAACTAAGGCATGCAATCAGTCATATAGGATTTTTTTTTTCTTTGGTTGGCCAATGTGTAGTTTTTTTTGAAGAATTTTCTACTGCCAAAGATTTGGAAGAATCCCATTTGGTCTTCCACTTTGAATAATTTGTTCTCAATTTGACTTTTCATGCTTTTAACAATTCAATATTGAGTTTATGTTTTTTTTTTATGCTAACCAAACAATAAATTATGCACGTATGATGTGGTAACTTGAAAAATAAAATAATTATATGCTATAATCGATTAAATTATACTTGATGATTGATGTAAAAATAATTTAATGTCAATATGTATATATCTTAACTTAAATAGATTGACAGTGTATATGTATTTTTAGACCGTTAAATTGCTTAAAAAATAATTACAGATACATATCCATAATAATCAAGATTACGTTTCTGAAAGACGAAATAAATACCTTGTTACAACATGTTAACATACACTTCTAGTGTAAACAAAATTGCAAATACGTATGTAATAGTATATTATGAAATAAGATAATTTAAGTTATATATTAATATCATTAGTAGCCAACTCCAAATAATTTATTTAACACTGCTCGAGTTCAACGAATATAAATAATAGTAGTTAAAATTGCTAGCAACTTTTGTTGGAATATTCCCGCCGCCCAATTTGGACTAGCCATGAGCTCTCCTGTGCCCATCATATTATTCTATAGTTATAAACTTTGGTTATTAACTAATTATTATTCATTCAAGAAATACAATTTTCGTCTCACTTTTATTATTTTTGTTCAATTTATTGGATACGAGGTACGCTGATATGAATTTAAAAATATCAAACAAACACTTAAAAAAAAATAAAAAAATAAAAAAGAATTTTTGCCTCCAACCTTACAATAATTGGGTAAGTCTCAGTGGAAAGTTGATGTATCAGAAACCAAACTCAAAAGTAGACCAACAGGGTTACGTGACATTACTTTGTCGATTTTTTTCATAATATATACTATATATATTACAATAATTTAATTATTTATTTTGTTATTTCTTCAAATATCAACCCCACCTTACTAAAATTTATGCATAAGTCACTGAGAAAGAAGGTCTTAAGGGAAGAGTATATTCAATTAGACATGTTTGAAAATTTAAACATAGTTGCCTAATTACAAGCCATGTAATATAGACCAACAAAGCTATATTCAAGTCAAAATCTTGAATATGATCCCTCTACCAATTCGAGCCCGCTAACCTAATAAGCTTTATGTAGTACGAACTCAGATTGGACGGACTCATGCGAGTACCGACACGAGACATCTCAGTGAAGAAATGAAAAAAATAGTCAAAACTTTTTTTTTACTACTATTATCTAGTCTATAATATACTCTTTTCTTCTATTTGCGTGGTAAAAAAATTTCCTTTATTTTCTTCCTGGCGTCTGTAGTGTTATGACAAAGAAATAGGTCAGAAAGAATATTAATAGACTTCAATAAGATCTAGAAGTAGTAAAACGGTGGGCAGGTAGGAAATGTTTATCCAGTAAGGCTTGAAGTCAAGGGTGTTTAACGGGCCGGGTTGACCCGTAACCGGCCCGGCCCAGACCGGTTAAAACCGGAACCGGTCCGGCCCGGTTCATAGGGGGCCGGGTGAGCTGGGTAGGGGGGTTAGAGAGGGTTGGTCCGTTTAATTATTTTGAAACGGGTAACCGGACCGGTCAAACCCGGTCAAAGTGAA
>ML314791.1:0-58927 GCA_005239505.1 Nicotiana paniculata | reverse complement strand
ATATATATATATATATATATATATATATATATATATATATATATATATATATATATATAGTAATATTGAACAAATGTTGGTCAGGCCTACCTCATTGAATTAAGCATTTATTTAGAGTAGTTCCTAGCAAGTGTCATTCTTTATTGGTACGGCTAAAATCCTATCTGTTGTTTTTTCAGTCCACAAGGAAAAAAGAAACTAAAGGGGAAAATAATTGACAGGTCATGAATAACTTTTGTTCAATAAATATGGTGTTTCGGATAAGGTAACGGGTATCTTGGTTAATTTTACGGAATATTACCTGCACATACAGTTAGACATCTCTATAACACTATTCTTGTATAACATTTATTCATTATAAAAATTAAGTTTTCGTCAGACCCAATTTTTTATGTTATGTTTTATCTCCATATAACAACTTTTTTATATGTAACAACAACAACCATGTTTATAGCAGAACGCTCTTTGTAAAATTACCCTTCTATAACGTTCTTTGTAAAATTACCCTTCTACAACAGCCGTATAGAATCTTTACGGTTACTAATAATAATTCTAAATATATTCACACATCTTTTCCATGGCACAAAATTTCTATTTTGCATAAGGCATAAGATTTGAAAATTTGCACATGATATCTTTTTCTTTGGACAAAGGCCATAAAATATTTATATAAAAAATTTAATTATTAAGCTTTTAGATTATCTTCAAGTGAGATCTATTGGATACTTTTTTGCTGAAAATTTCGATATGAAACTTTGCCAATTCAAGCGTTATATCGCTAGTAAGAAAATAAAATCTATGAAATAAGCTACAATTAAAAGTTCTTCCATTAACCTGAAAGAAGTTGTACATGTGTGCCTTAGAGTTTAAATTTGTATACATTTAGTTATGAGTTTATTAATAATATGCTAGCTTTCTTCGGTATTTAAGTAGTGAAATATGCATATCTTTTAAGATTTTGAATTTGAATGATTTTTTTATTTTTTTATATGTAACATTAGAAAAGGATAAATAATTGATATTTGGATAATTTTATATATAACAGCCAAAAATATTTAAACGTAAAATGTTGTTATAAGTGTATAACAATCATTCACTATAAAAGCAAAAAAATATCGAAACAAACAAGATTGTTATAGAGAGGGTCGATTGTATATTAAAAAATTGTATTCATCAAAATTCAAACAAATTAAAATAAATTATCTGATTTCTATCTCCGTTAAATGTTAAACCCGACATATCATAATTCCCAATCACTTAAATAATATTTTCTCCGTTTCAATCATTGTATAAATATAAATAATTTTCAAATATGAAAAGAATTAAAAAGAAAATAGATTAACAGCGTCAATCTCGTTCAAAAGCTGACAAATGATGCCAACCCTTTGACTCTTGCCTCCTATATCGTACGTACTTTTGCTGAGAACCATTACGACATTTTATTTTATTATTTACTTCTTATCATAACTTAAATCTTAATCAATATCTATTATATCCTAACCCTCACGTATCCAGATCCGAAAAAAGAATTAGAATTGCCTTATTATTTTAGTAAATATTTTCTGATAGGACCAAAGAAGTTCTATGTGATATTCTAATTTTTAAGCAACTCAATAATGCTACTTTCGAATTTATTATTCTATTTTTTAATTTATATACATAACTCTCTTTTCATTTTAAAGGTTCTTAAATTTAACACTATTTATGTAGAAATCCAAAAGGTTTGAACACATTTGAATTTGTGTTATGATTAGTTAGTCGTATGATCATTTTTATGGGAAATTAAAAAAATAGCATAAAAAAACAAAAATAAAACATATAAAAAATTTTATAAAATTATTTCTTCTATGTTTGAAAGGGAATCTTGAAGCAATAATAAAGTTCTGTGCCTGTGAATTAAAGAAAGGAGTGTTGCCTCCGCGTGATCGTTATGTTCGAATCGAACCTCGAAACCAACCATTAATACTTGTATTATGCTACGAGGTCTACATCATATCCCTTAGGTATGATATTTTTATCAATCCTGCATGAATATAGAATATTTTGTGCACCGCGTTGCCCATTTTTTATTTATTTTCTTCTATTCAATTTGTTATCAAACGTAGGAGATTATATCCTCATTTTCTCTCTACTTTCTATGTATTAATTCATGATTTAGGTTGTTTACTTTTTTTTAGAATCCACGAATATTGGATAGCATATGTAGGAATATGTGTGAAATCAGAAATGTCGGTTGATTGGGTGTGAATCACGAATTTGTTTTGGTTTCCTTAAATTGATTATAATCCAAGAAAACTGGAGAGATTCCTAATTCCTATCCATTAGTCGGTGGATTTAAGTGTGATGTTGTATTATCAATAGAGGTCCGGGATAGAATGATAAACGTATTACTGTATTCTTAATCGGAGGTTTTAATATAAATCATATTTGTTATGGATCATTTTATTCATACTAATTTAATCGAGTTGTACTATAAATATCGAACACCGAATGTAAAACTAAAAAGAAAAAGTGATGTTGCTTTTGGGGACGAAGCTAGGATATTGCTTACAGATGCGGCTGAACTGAGTAGCTTTAATTGCTTAGATCTTATATATATTAAGAAATTTATTAAATACATATAAATAGTTAATTATAAATTCAGTAATTAAGATATACTATAAATTCAATAACAGATTCAAAACGGATAAACTTTATATTCTGATAGGGGCTCGAATTATTTTAATTTTAATGACAAATGGTACTTGTTTGTTGGTATACTATATAGTACGGGTGTAAGCATGAGATGAACCACCAAAAAAGTGATGAATGGGTGGCAACCATAAAGTGAGACTTCTCCATATGTTTTGCCGTGACCATGTGACAGAGTTTGACTATTTGTGTTGTGTTCATATCTATGAAGTAGATCCACAAATTCTTTTTTTTTTTTAAATTATGTAGTATTTAAAATTTATTGATCTGATTAATCAAAATTCGTATCGAGTAAATTAATTAAGAAGGGGTCACTTCATGTAAAAAAAAAAATTCAATTTTAATCTAAATTTAAGATTTTTTAATTAAGGATAAAGGGATCCCAACAATCTCAACGAACTCATTTGACAATAAATTATTAACAATTCTCATTTTAAGTCTTGTAAAACCAAAGTCATATACATTTATTAATATCTGTCTAGTGAAATGGATTACTTGTTTACCCTGCGTTTAAAATTTTCAACAAAATAAACTTAACTAGTTTTAGTTGTTAATCCTGTTCATCTTTCATATCAAGAAGATTGGCACTTTTTATTTAAAGTTAAATTCGTATACATTTGTTTTGTGGAAGGGTTGAAAGGACAAATAATCATTACTTGTATGTTAAAATTACTTATAGTATATCATGTTAATTATGTTTCAATTCCAAATTAGTTTTTACTAGTATTTAGCTATATTCAAGTTTGTTGACAACGTGTTAAAGTTGAGACATCCAAATATTTTAGTGCTTAAAAGAATTTTTATTTTAATAAGATTAGTTATATATTACTCATTACAATATTTTGAATGACTTATAATTTTTTAGAATTGCAAATTTACCAGAAAAAGAAAAAAAGGGTATAAAGAAAATTAATATGAGCTATAACAATTTGTTGCGATTAAATTTTAGTTATATTTATACATTTGCTTAGATCTAATATTTCAAGAACTCTTTTAGTCTTGTCACTAACTTATATACTAGTAGAAAATATAAAATGCTTTTACTATATTTATACTATATAAACTTTCTATATCGAAAACCAGTTCGAGATCATGCCGGGTCATTCTACTACGGAAACTATCCACCTTATCAGGAGGTTGGTGGAACAATACAGAGATAGGAAGAATGATTTGCATATAGTGTTTATTGACCTAGAGAAGGCGTATGACAAGGTCCACAGGGACGTCCTTTGGAGGTATCTGGAGGTGAAAAGTGTGCCAGTGACTTACATTAGGGCGATAAAGGATATGTATGATGGAGTTATGACTCGGGTTAGGATTGTGAGAGGTGACTCAGAGCCTTTCCGGTGGTTATGGGGTAGCCCGTTCTTATTTGCCCTGGCGATGGACGCACTGACACACCATATCCAAGGAGAGGTGCCATGGTGTATGTTGTTCGCTGATGATATAGTTCTGATTGATGAGACGTGAGGTGGCGTTAATGGGAGACCGGAGGTATGGAGGCAGGCCTTGGAGTCTAAAGGTTTCAAGTTGAGTAGGACTAAGACGGAATATGTGGAATGTAAGTTTATCGACGTGACGGGGAAAGCAGATGTGGAAGTCAGACTTGACTCATAGGTTATCCTCAAGAGACAAAGTTTTAAGTACTTAGGGTCAATTAGCCAGGGAGATGAGGAGATCGACGGGGATATTACGCACCGTATTGGGATGGGGTGGATGAAATGGAGGTTAGCGTCTGGAGTCCTGTGTGACATGAATGTGCTACCGAAACTCAAAGATAAGTTTTATAGAGCGGTGTTTAGACCGGCCATGTTGTATGGGGCTGAGTGTTGGCCAGTCAAGAATTCACCTATCCAGAAGATGAAAGTAGCAAAAATGAGGTTGTTGAGATGGATGTATGGGCATACTAGATTGGATAAGATTACGAATGAAGATATTCGGGAGAGGGTGAGCGTGGCTCCGGTGGACGACAAGATGCGGGAAACACGACTTAGATGGTTCAGACACGTGCAGAGGAGAAGCCTAGATGTCCCTGTTAGGAGGTGTGAGCGTGTGGCTTTGACAGGTACGAGAAGAGGTAGAGGGCGACCCAAGCAGTATTGGGGCGAGGTGATCAGACAGGACATGGCGCGACTCCAGATTTCCGAGAACATGGCTCTTGATAGGAAGGTGTGGAGGTCGAGCATTATGGTTATAGGTTAAAGGGTAGTCGAGCGATTTTCCTCTTTGTCCCGATTCCCCTCTTTGTGCCGACGAGTATGATAGTGTTTTGTGTAGCACTGCTAGCCATTTATGTTGTGTTTCACAATTTTACATAATATTTGTGCTACTGCTTTTCTATTTATTTGCTGTCTCTCACGTTGCTGATATTATTTTTCGGGTTTTGTTATCACATATATATTGTCTCTGAGCCGAGGGTCTCTCGGAAACAACTTCTCTACCCTCTCTGGGATAGGGGTAAGGTCTGCGTATACTCTACCCTCTCCAGACTCCACTGGTAGGATTTTACTGAATTATTATTGTTTTTCATGTATTTGATTCTAACATATTTTTGATTGAGGTGAATAATACGAAAATTTAAGTTTTATTTTGTCAGTATAAGTAATCTTTACACTCATTATATCATCTTTATCAGTAATAGCAGCCCAACAGATAAACTATCTTACTTTTAAAATTATATTTTTATTACTTAAATATAGTTTTTAAATGACATAATAATAAAAAAATTTCTTTTATAATATATAACTTACGCCCAATAATTAGTTATTGTGGTTGTACAAAGGTGACACCATGCTTTACAAACCCACCCCAGATAGGTAGAGTACAAATGGCACTAATACAAATTCAAAGCAACCTCTTTGTAGTGTGTGTGTGTGTGAATTAAAGACCAACAGTCCAAAGAGAGAGACATCTTAAAGATTGGGAAGTAGGACCATGCCGCCATTAATATCCCCTTCTACCAACCTTCCTCTCCTCTCTTAAGTCACTATATTCATTATAAACCAATGCTAAAGATAAGTCAAATTTAGCTCTTTCCTTTCCTTTGGTTTTTTTCCTTCTCAGCTTCAAAGAAAGCTCTACAACAAACAGCCATCATCTTCTTATCTTTCCTACCTCCTGACTTTTCTTGAAAAAAAAAAAAAAAAAAGTAGAGGTAGGGTGGGTGCTTCTTTTCTTGAAAAGTCTCTACTTTTAGTTTATTTTTTATTTTGCTTCTCTTAGTTTAATAATCTTGTTTCTTGAAAAAAAAAGTAGTCATTTGGTGGGAGCTGTAAAAAGGGTTTTCTCTTTTATATTCATAATATTTCAGCTTTGAGCAACTTGGATCTACTCTCTGGTTTTTACAAGTATAAGTTTGTTGAAGAAGAAGGGAAGCTAAAGAGGTGATATTTGGTTTTCTAATGGGGATTTGTTTGAGTGCTAGAATTAAAGCTGAAAGCCCATTTCATACAGGTATGAATATATTTTAAACTTGCACAATATGCAAATTTGTTTGATTTTTATTTTATTTTATTTTAAATTTCATTAGTTTATTTAAGGATGATCATGTCTTAGTTCATACAACTGAAATACAATCAACCTCATCATCATAATAATTAATAGTTGTATAAGTTTGGCTTTCAGCAAATTGGCTAGTTGGACTCGACGGTCTATTGGAAACAACCTGTCTTTACTTCACAAGGCAGGATAAGGGTCTGCATACATATTACCATTCCCGGACCCCACCTGTGGTATTACACTAGGTTTGTTGTTGGTGTTGGTGGTGGTGGTGGTGGTGGTGGTGGAGTTTTTGGTAGTCTGAAACTTATTAGTATAGAGCCCCTACTATTTGGTTATAGGATTTTTCCTAATTAGTATATATGTTGCTATCTCTGGTTTTAAGTAGCTATTTGTGGTTTAGTGAGGTTATTTGTTGCTAATTTTTGATGGATAGTGGCATTTAAAGCAAGTTATCTAATATATATTAAGATAATTGCTAACAGGGCTAAATTCAAGATCTGTTAGTACAGATGGATATGATAGCAATCCAAGCTTGAGGGTCTCAACCGTGCCACCGGCTCCAAGAAGTGAAGGAGAGATACTGCAGTCTGCCAATTTGAAGAGCTTTAGTTTCTCTGATCTCAAAACGGCCACTAGGAATTTTCGTCCCGATAGTGTACTGGGAGAAGGTGGATTTGGCTCGGTTTTCAAAGGGTGGATCGACGAGAACACGTTTGCAGCTACCAAGCCTGGGACAGGTGTGATCATTGCTGTGAAAAGGCTAAATCAAGAAGGATTTCAAGGTCACAGGGAATGGCTGGTGAGTTTCTTATGTGCACTGATTATCCCATGAACTGTCATTACTTATTACAGCGCTTGTTTAAGTGCTAATACTTTATTATCTGAGTGTGTCACAAAATTGTGAAGGTTGTCTCTGTTCTAACTTTTATTGTGCCTCTATGTTTATAGGCAGAAGTAAACTATTTGGGACAGTTTTCTCATCCTCATCTTGTAAAGTTGATCGGGTACTGCTTGGAGGATGAACACCGGCTTTTGGTTTATGAGTTCATGCCTCGGGGAAGCTTGGAAAACCATTTGTTCAGAAGTGAGTTCTTTGTCTCCGGCATATGTAATTTCAACTCTAACCTATGATCATTGACGCCTTTGGAGTAAAAGTGTACATTCTTCTGTAACAGGAGGTTCTTATTTCCAGCCTCTATCTTGGAACCTGCGATTGAAGGTTGCTCTTGGAGCTGCAAAGGGGCTTGCTTTTCTCCATAGTGCTGAAACAAAAGTGATATATCGAGACTTCAAAACCTCGAATATTTTGCTCGATTCAGTATGTCCGCTGCGAATTAGATCTTTGTGCAATTGCTTATTACGAACCAGCGAACTTTTGCTTACTTGGTTGTGATGCTTCTCTTATAACATTGTAGAATTACACTGCCAAGCTCTCAGACTTTGGATTGGCAAAGGATGGACCGACAGGTGATAAAAGCCACGTCTCTACAAGGGTTATGGGGACCTATGGATATGCAGCTCCAGAATACATGGCAACTGGTACAGTTGCTTTTTCTTCTGACTCGTGCATTAGTTTCATTTCTTGTTCCCATTTAAGTCAACTTCGACGGAGTATCATATTAATTTGGAACGACAGACAGATACTGATCAGGGCATCTTTGCCTTTATGATGGAACATCTGCATTCTGCTCTTATCCAAGATCCATTAACGTGCAGTTTTTTTTTTTTACTTTTTAAGTCGTGTTCCTTATGATTCAATTTCTTGCTTATTCTCAAGAACCTCATTCATGTCTAATGCATTTGCACTTGTGCTCCTTCTCTTAGTTCACGGTTCCTGTGTGTTCTCTCTTGACAAACATTGATTTCTTGATGTTGACACTTTAATTAGCTGAATATAAGACAGAAATCAGCAACCCTTGTACTTGTTGATTGACTTTACACCTTGAGTTCAAACAAATGTATCATAAATCACTTGCACCCTGGATTATTTATTTGCTCATCTCCCTTCTAATTCATCTGTTTGGTACAGGTCATTTAACTAGCAAGAGTGATGTGTATAGTTTTGGAGTAGTCCTCCTCGAAATGCTGTCTGGTCGTAGGGCAATCGATAAGAATAGACCATCTGGAGAACATAACCTAGTGGAGTGGGCTAAACCTTACCTAGGCAACAAACGTAAGGTCTTCCGTGTTCTGGATACCCGTCTTGAAGGCCAGTATTCAATGGACGTGGCGAGTAAAGTAGCTAACCTTGCATTGCGGTGCCTATCCAAAGATCCTCGGTTTAGATCAAGCATGAGTGACATTGTTAAAGAACTAGAGCAACTTTATCAACAATCTAAAGATTCAGGTAATACTCGCAGCCACGGTAACAACCGGCCTAGACCACGTAGACGGAGTGTTGGTGATGTTGGTAATAAACATGCTTCAGTTGCTTATCCAAGACCTTCTGCTTCACCCCTTTATGCTAAATAATTCTAAGAAATGATTGGAAGATGCCTTTTTCATGTTTTGTCTTTATGTTATTTCAAGCTTGAAAAGAAGTTGAGGCTGCTGAAGAACCTGCACATTTGCAGAATCAGCTGATTGTACAGTTGTTTTGGTTAATGTATTGAATGTGTTTGTAACACGAGGATTGCTCACAGGTCACAAGATGTTTTTTAACAGTATGGGAATGCTAAGTGCTATTACATAGTTGATAACTTGATATTGACAAATCTTTTTTCTTGATGAAAAGTTCTTACCTTTTCACAGTCAAGTTATTGTTTTATGTTTATTTCAGCTTTCTTCTTTGTTACATTCCCTTTCTAGAATGTGTCATAGGTGGGGCCAGTGGTGAATTAAGAGTGTTCAAGATTTAACATCCATGTATTTAAAGTGACTTTTGACTTATATAGGAAGTACATCTTCTGTATACATAGTATAATTTTTCGATGACGACGAGCTAAGCCACTGTATGGGGCATTTTATCCTTCCATCTAAAGTCTTCATAAAACTGATAGACACAGAAATATTTTATTTTATGTGGCATTTTTCTTAGTTATCCTTTTTTATACGAACATCTTTTTATAGTTGGAAGCTCTTTAATTTTAGACTTCCCATTTACATTTACCTTAAATAAGGTGCATTTACAACCACAAAAATGTTATAACATGTTTAAGTAGAAGGAATATGAACAAATCCACCACTTTTACCTTTCGGCGCATTTACTTGGTCTTTAATGTCCAACTAAAAGAATGACTCTTATAAAGCGAAAAAGGAGGTCATTTTTAATTAATTAGTATTAGTATCCCGCGATGCGCGATTTGTATTAAATTAAATCAAATTTGGCATATTGTATTCTAACTTGTTTGAGCATTATCATATTATTTTAATAAAATTTTCAATCGTTATCTTGGTTCGTGGGTTTTTATGATGATTCAATAGGTCGTTTTGAGTACTAGCCTTAATTTCTATGTTCCGAGACCTCGCATAGCTGCATTTGATATTATATGACTTGCATGCGTGATTCGTGTCATTTTTTTCGGAAAGCTTTTATGTGAAATTTTGAAGAAAACGTAATTTTAACTTAAAATGAGGATAGAGTTGACTACAGTCAATATTTTTGGTCAACGACCTCAGATCGGTATTTTGGTCACTGTATCCACAATTGTGAGTTGGGGGCCTTCGCAAATGCGAAGGGAATGTCACATTTGCGACTACTACATAACTGGGACAACTGGGACAGTGATCACATTTGTGATCAGTGATTCGCTTTTGCGGGTCGTAATTGCCAAAAGAGTTAGCAATTGCAACACCTTCAGTTGGTAAAAGTTGGAAAAATCTGGTCTTAGTTTATTTTACACCATTTTTTCAACCCTAAACTCTCTAGAGGCAATTTTCGAAAAGAATTTCCCTCCCAAATTCATTGGTAAGCAACTTTAACTAGCTTTGAATCAAGACTAGTCCATGAATTTTAACATCAAATCCATGAATTTCAAGGTAGAAATTTAGGGGTTTTAAGTAGAATTTAGGAATTTTGTAAAATTAAGATTTAAACTTCAAATTGAGGTCGAATTTCGAAACTAATAACGTAATTAGGCTCGGGGTAAATAGGTAATCGGGATTTGGTCTGAATCCCTGTTTTCAACCAAGTGCGCTCGGGATTGACTTTTGTTGCCTTTTTCAATTTCATTAAATATTGAACCCTTTTCACTCGTGGGTAGTTTCTAAAGCTTGTTTCGAATTATTTGGACTATATTTAGCTAGATTCGATTGGTTTGGAGGCTTGTTCTAAAGGAAAAGCAATGTATGATTATTGATTTGACTCCGAAAACAGGTAAGTGTCGTGTTTAACTTTGAGTTGAGGGAATTAAGACTTGTTTGGTCTATTTGCTACATGAATTATGTGTGAGGACACCGTTTATGCAATATAACGAGTATATATTCATTGTCATGGGTTAAAGCATGCATGTGGATTTGCCTATTTGCACCAAGTTGTTTCACTTACTATGCCTTCCATGTCGTAGATAGATAATTTATTCCTTGACTATCCGCTTTTGTGTTTATTGCTTATGTTGAAATTGTTATGATATTGAAAATTGGATTTGCTTATTCTAACACTATTGTTGAGGTTGAAACTTGCTTCTCACCTTTCTTGATACTTTGGGTTGTTGTTGTTGCCTGGTGAGGAAGAGTGAAAAATACGAAGGGTGATGCCATGCACATGCTTATTTATCATGAGAGGTTAAAGCACGAAGGGTGATGCCGTGCATATTCATTTTTATTATGATCACGTGAGGATGAGAGTAAAAGCATGAAGGATGATACCGTGCACTTGCATTTATGATATATGGTGAGGATGAGAGTAAAAACACGAAGGGTGGTGCCGTGCAACTTGTTGACTTTATTGCTTGACTTGATATTTAAAATATGGACTTGACTTGATGGTTTCAGTGCTTATTTTGAAAGAGGTTTATTGGCGATTCTTACTAATTTTTCCGCTTGTTTCTCATTCTACATGTTCCCGCCATGTTGTGCGCCACATTGTTACTTTTGATGCTT
Organism: Nicotiana paniculata; assembly: GCA_005239505.1. Taxonomy (NCBI): domain Eukaryota; kingdom Viridiplantae; phylum Streptophyta; class Magnoliopsida; order Solanales; family Solanaceae; genus Nicotiana; species Nicotiana paniculata. The sequence goes on along the minus strand of ML314791.1, from coordinate 47,695 downwards.
TATTTGTTATTCCGTTGCTTTATGTATATAACTGCACAGGTTTTTAGTAAGTGTCTTGTCTTAGCCTCGTCGCTATCTCGTCGGAGTTAGGCTGAACACTTACTAAGTAAATTGGATCGGTGGTACTCATACTATACTTCTGTACTTCTTGTGCAAATTTTGACATTGGTACCTGCGGAGTCTCGAGAGATACTTAGTGGATACCAGACAGTGATTTGAAGCAGAGCTGCATCCTTGTGAGATTTGTAAATGGAACGAGAGACATTGAAGAATTTCAGTTTGGACGAACCCTAGGATGTTCGAGAGAGAGAGAGAGAGAGAGAAATATCTAAGAGGAGAACATAAGGTTAATTCTCATTATTGAAAGATATTTTGTACAAGTGCAATATCCGGTCCTTATACAAAATGAGTACAATCAAATAAATATTGGACATTCACATATTGGGCCTGCTATTATGTGTGGCCTTCACCAAGTCTATCAATTGGGCCATCTATGCTAACATTCCCCTTCAAGCTGTGGGGTGAGAGAACTCCCAGCTTGCCCAGTAGAAGATTATGGGGAACACTAGACAAGGATTTAGTGAAAATATAGGCTAGTTGAGAAGAAGAGGAGATGAAATGAAGAGAAATAAAACCATCTGCAAGCTTCTCCCGCACAAAGTGACAATCAAGTTCTATATGTTATGTTCGCTCGTGTTGTACAGGGTTCTTAGAAATGTTGAGGGATGTAATAAACAGTGACACCAAGATCATGTAATAAATGGACAAGCCAAGTCAATTCAGCCAATGTTTTTCGCAAGGCTCGATATTCAGCCTCCACAGAAGATAGGGAAACAGTAGGTTGTTTCTAAGACTTCCAACAAATAGGGCTGCCACCCAAAGAAATAAAATATCCAGTAACAGACTTCCTAGAATTATAGCAAGCAGCTCAATCAGAATCTGAGTAAGCCTTAAGAGAGAAATCCAAAGAATTATTAAGAATAATACCCTTAGCAGGATCATTTAAAAGATACCTAAGGATGTGCAGAGCAGTCTGCATATGAGTAGACATGGGAGCATGAAAAAATTACTCAAATGTTTAACGGAGAAGGCCAAGTCAGGTCTTGTATATTGAAGGAAATTCAATTTTCCCACCAATCTCCTAAAGGGAGAAGGATAAGAGAGTAACACCCCAGATTCACTGTTAAGTTTGCAATTCAAATCCAATGGATCCACAACAGGAGAGCAATCTGAACAGTGAAATTCAGCAAGCAACTCCTTAGTGTATTTGTGCTGATTGAACAGAAAGCCTTAGGGAACTCTGGAAACTTCAAGACCCAAGAAGTAGTGCATATCACCAAGATCCTTGTTTGAATTGATTATCCAAGAAGGACTTAAGAAAATCCAATTCCTCAACATCATCCCCAACCAATGATATGTCATCCACATAAACTGCAAGAACAACTGTAGAAATTGATGAAGATCTAATGAAAAGTGAATAGTCATTGAAGCTAGAATGATAAACCTGGAGATAAGAGCAAAAGATAGTTTAGCAAACTATTGTCTTGATGCTTGCGTGAGTCCATAAAGGGACTTTTTAAGTCTTCACACAAGAGGAGACCCAGAAGAAGCAGTGGCAGGAGCAGAAACAGACAATCTAAGGGGGACTTTCATATAAACTTCTACTGAAAGATCCCCATGTAAGAAGGCATTGCTTACATCAAGTTGATAAATAATCTAAGAACTTTTGGCTGCAATAACAAGGAGTCACTTAATAGTAGTGAATTTGACAAAAAGAGAGAATGTTTCATTGTAGTCAATACCAACTGTTTGAGTATCACCTCTAATGACAAGCCTGGCCTTGTATCTTTCAATATTATCATCAAATTTTAGTTTAATTTTGTAGACCCATTTGCATGGATTGACTTTCTTTCCAGGAGGACGAGGAAAAATATCCCAAGTCTGATTAGCCTCAAGGGCTTGAAACTCCTTAAGCATAGCCTCCTAACAAATAGGGTTTGATACAGCCTGTTGATAATGTTGAGGTTCTTGCATAAATGCTGCAGTAGAGTTCTTGGAACTGTATGAATGAAGATGGGGTAAAGAAGTGACAGTGTGTAACAGAGTTGCACTCATAATCCTTCAATTGCACTGGAGGATTAGAAGGCCTAGAATATCTTCTAAGAGGAGGAAGGAAAGAAGGAGAAGGTTAAGGAGAAACAATGGGTGAAGCAGGAACATAGAGAGTAGGAGATGAAGCAGAAGTAGTGGGTGAATAAGGAGAAGGAAAAGAGAAGGAAGTGATATCAAAAGGTTCAGATGAAGGTTGAGATAAAGTAGGGAAATACACAGAAGGAGAAGAGGTGGAGGGAAAGATTTGCTTAACAAAAGAGACATCTCTGGAATAGAAAATGGATTTGGTATATAAGTGGTGTAGTTTATATCCCTTCCTCCCAAGGGATATCCCAAATTATACAAGGGATAACTCTGGACTGTAACGTCTCCCTGTTAGGAATTGGAACAGAAGCATATGCCAAACAACCAAAAGATCTGAGATGATCATAAGAAAGAGGTTGACTATTTAACACTTTATATGGAGTTTATTAGAAATAACAGTAGACGAAAATCTATTAACTAGGTAAGTGGTAGTAAGGATGCACTCTCCCCAGTATTTGGTGGGCAATTTGGACTAAAACAAGAGGGCTCTAGCAGTTTCCAATAAGTTATTGTGTTTTCTTTCCATAACACCATTTTGTCGTGGAGTGTGTGAGCAAGTAGTTTGGTGAGAAACCCCAATGGAAGAAACGTATTCAACATAGGAAGTACAAGATCCAAGTTCAAAAGCATTATCTGTTCTTATAGTCTGGACAATGGTGCTATAATGAGTGGAGACCATGTTTATGAAAGCCAAGATAATGGAAAAGGCATTTCCTTTACATGAGAGTAAATGGGCCCAGGTTATCCTACTGTAGTCATCTATAATGGTTAGAAAATATTTAAAACCATTGTAGGTAGCAGTATGGTAGGGTCCTCACAAGTCAATGTGAACTAGTTTGAAATTCTGGAAGAATGAGTGGTGCTATTAGGGAAATGAGTTCTCTTTTGTCTTGCCATGGGACATATTGGACAAGTAAAATATTTTTTTTCTAAAAACTTAGAAGACGAATGTGGGATAGAAATCATTTTCACAAAAGGAATGTGACACATCCGTTGATGCCACAAACATTATTTTTATTAATAGTTGTAGAATTACATGAGGTTGGAAACACATAAGATGAAGAAACATCATTAACACTAGTATGTAAAGAGCATGCACTAGGTGACACATCATTATTTGAAACATTAAGATAAATGGATGAAAAAGCAAAAGAAATAGGTTCTACGGTAGTTACAAAATGATCAAGAGAAACAGGGGCAGTAATAGATGCAGTGGAAGGAATGTGAAGAATGTAGAGATCATGATCCACTTTAAAAATTTACAACGGCCTCTTCTGAGAAGGGCCCTGTAGGAAAAGAGATACAATAGTAAGAATAGCATAACAATTGAGTTAAGTAAGGAACTGATGTATAGAAATCAACTTAAACTGAAAGGAAGGCACTAATAAGACATTGATTAAAATGATAGTAGAAGATAGTGAAAGAGAAAAAATAGAGGTGACTTAAACCTTGTAACCATTAGGTAATGTAATGAGAGAAGGTGTCAACAGACGTTAAATATTGTGCAATAAGTGTTTATGTGGTGTCATGTGATTAGTGGCACCAGAATCCAAAATATAAGAAACTAAATCTATTTTAGAAGCATTGCATGCAAAATATCCATCTTTATTAAAAACAATACTGTTGACCAGACCTGCAAAGTTGGCATAAGCAATTGAGGATGAAGACTGTAGATGGGAGGTAAGTTGTGCCTGCTAGAAAAAGGTATAAGAGATGAGCATATTGCTCCTTTGAGAACCCATATGGAGAGACATCAACATTCTGAGTATTAGGACCCAAGGAGATCTAAGAAGATGTTTCCAATTGTGCACAAGCAGCAACTTTCCTTTCATGTGGGAGGCATGTTTTTGGTGAATTTGAAATCTGGAGGAAACCCATGGAGTTTGTAGCATTTGTCCACTGTATGTCCATTCTTTTTACAAAACTTGCAAAAATATTAGGGACTTCTTAGGATCAAAATTAACTCATTGAGTGTACTTTCTAGGATTATTGTATTATAGAGGTGCAAGAGCAGATTGTGAATTGGCAAGGAAGAAAGCTGAATCAGAAGAAAAAATTGGAGCATCAGACTTAATCTCTCTTTGTTTCTCATCTCTAATTAGTAGAGAATATGCCTTTCCAACAGATGGTATATGACTCACCATTATAATGTCACTGCCAACAATAGAATATTTATCATTTAACCTAGAAGGAAATTGAATAAGCTGTTGGCCTTCAATAAACTCAAGAAGAGCACCACAGGTGCATGGTTTATCAAATGTGCAAGCACCAAGCTCATCCCAGTAACCTTTCAACCTTGTGAAATAGGTCACTATGTCAGAAGACCCCTAAGTAGTGACAGCTATATCCCTTTGTGCTATAGTATTGAGAAATATTGAAAACTCCATAATGTTCTTCTAGGTTATCCGAGGCTTCCTTCATTATTTTGTAATAGAGGACAATTTTAGATATTTCCTTGGAAAGGGTATTCATAATCCAAGTTTTCACCATATTGTTACACCTCTCTCACTGAGGGTAAAGCCTAGAATTGGAGTCAGGTTTGGTGAAAGATCCATTTATGAGTTTGAAGTTTATTATTTGCCGAAAGAGATATGATCATTATCTCTATCCATTCACCATATCCTATACCAGCGAATGAGAATGAAACCAATATTGTCCTTGGAGTATCGGAGGGTTATGCTAGACTTGACAAGTTAAAAGATAGGGTGGGAATCTTGATGGAAGAAGAATCCACCCATGCACATGGAAAGCTCCTAGAGGTTCCAGAGAGTAGTTCTCCCCCAAGACAAGTTGCATCCGCTAAGGCTATCCCTGTCTCATCTGAAGGGATGATTCCAATCGATCAACTGAAGGAGTTTATTGAAGGAACTATTAAAAGCAAGTACGAAGTTGCTACCAAGTCTTCTCTTGAATATGCAAAGTCGTATACTGCAAGGATTGATATGTTGAAGATGCCTGTTGGCTATCAACCTCCAAAGTTTCAACAGTTTGATGATAAAGGTAATCCAAAGAAACACGTGGCTCACTTCATTGAAACGTGCAACAACGATGTGACTTATGGAGATCACTCGTCAAGAAGTTCGTCCGATCGCTAAAAGGAAATGCTTTTGATTGGTATACACACCTCGAGGTGGGATCTATTGATAGTTGGGATCAACTAGAACAGGAGTTCCTCAATCGATTTTATATCACAAGACGCACTGTGAGCATGGTGTAACTTACAGATTCTCGTCAATGGAAGGGTGAACCAGTTATCGACTTTATCAATCGTTGGAGGAATGCAAGCCTCGACTGCAAAGACATGCTTAGTGAAACTTCTAGCATTGAGATGTGCATCCAAGTCATGCATTGGGAACTCTTATACATATTGCAATGTATCAAGCCTAGCACATTTAAAGAACTTGCGACTCGTGCCCATGACATGGAGTGAAGCATGTCCTCCGCTAAAAACGAAAGGCTATCTATCTGTGAGACTCTTAAAGGGAACGACAAGCAAGAAGTCAGGAAATGGAGCAAGTTTGCACCCAAGTCTAAAAATAAAGAAGCTATTAATGTCAACACATCACCAGGGAAGTTCACAATGAAGGTGAGCAAGAAGTATAGAACGAAATCTACTTCTTTTCAAGATAAACCAAGTGAAAAGTTGACTCTAAAAGAAATGCAAGAGAAGGAGTACCCATTTCTGGATTCTGATATGCCATAAATTTTTGAAGAACTCCTCGAGTTAAATCTCATTGAGCTTCCGGAGATGAAGCGGCTAAATGAAGTTGGTAAAATGAATGACCCAAATTACTGCAAATACCATCGGCTCGTGAGTCACCCTCTAGAGAACTGTTTGTCTTCAAGGACAAAGTTATGGACTTGGCCCATAAAAAAAAGATCGTGCTTGAAGATGAGAAAGCACGTGTGAACCAAGTCTGTATCACCTTTGGCTCATTCAGTCTAGATAAGCTATGCAGTTTAAAAAAAATCAAAGATGAAGAATTACAGGAGAATAACAAATTTGAAGTAGACGACCATGATGATGATGAGGTTTGGACATTGGTGACTCGCCGTAGGCGCCACAAAAGGAGCCCACGAAAAGAATCAATAGAACAACCAACAAGGAAAATGATGGTGAAAAGACCAAGGAGATGGAATCCAGTTAAGCATTTGAAGAAAGCAAAAGTGGAGGTGCACCATCCTCAAATGCGACGACATCCAGTGAGGAATTCTTATCAAGTTGGTTCCGTACGAAGATTTTCCATGAGGGTATTGATGCCTCTTGTTGCCATACTGATAAAAGGGAAGAAAAGAGTGATGACCTACCATCGACACCATCTTCAGAAAAGCTCTTCGAGTCCATTCCTCAAGAACTTAATGCTTGTGAGGAAAAAGTTACGTTCACAAATAATGATCTTGTACTTGGTGACACTCCTCATAACCGCCCGTTGTACTTGGTTGGATATATATGCAATGAAAGGGTAAATCAAATTTTGGTTGGTGGAGGATCCTCAACAAACATTTTTCCAAATGATTATTTTGACCGATTGATCTTCCAATATGCTAGTTTCAACAACTCTCGTTCGTTACACTTCTTCCTAGTTGCTTGGCCTGTAGTAGGTATTTGGTTTACCGCTTTAGGTATCAGCACTATGGCTTTCAACCTAAATGGTTTCAATTTCAACCAATCTGTAGTTGACAGTCAAGGTCGTGTAATTAATAAAGAACTTGGTATTACCATGAATGAACTCTTGAAAATCGTGTGATGGTTCAAGGATTAAACCAAGGGGGGAAATGAGCCATAGCTGCTAACAGGATGGGAATCACCATTGAAGATATGCAATCAAGTGCATTGTTTGGAAGGCCTTGGATACATGAGAATAAATTAGTTCCATCTACCTACCATCAATGTTTAAAATACTTCGAGGGTGAAGTCGAGAAGAAGATAGTTGCTGATGATGAGCCATTCGCCGAGGCTGAGTCACACATTGTCGATGCAAATTTCTACTTGAATAACCGCATTGTGAAGGAGCTAAAAGCTGATAATGTCATGAAAATCAAGAATGATGAGCCCACAACTAAAAGGGCTGAGGTGACTGCTAGTAGAGCCAAAGTTGTTACTCAAGAGGTGCAACCTAACTCGAATAACTCTTATAGAGGGGATATTGAGTTTTATGGCAAGAATATAACTCTTGCGCTCCAATATGCCCCTAAAAGGAAGAAAGATGAAGATAAATCATCTAATATCCAAACTAACATGATAAAAGAGTTAACTCTTCCAGTAAAACGAATTGAGGCAGTAAAGTTGTCATCAAATCCACTTGAAGGGTTTGTGGCCCAAAATCATTTGCAGAATGTGGAACTCCCTACAAAATGAACAGATGAAGGTTTTGATCCTAACGCTCACATGCTATTTACAAAAGCTGGATACAATCCCAATGAACCGTTAAAGTTAGGGAAGCTCCCATTAGAAGCTGCAGCAAGGCAACCACGTGAAGGTTTGGGATACAAGCAACCTTCACCAATGCACATCCCTATAAGATGGGCGAGCAATAATTATATCACTATAGAAAATGAATTTGTCGCTTCTAACAAGCCTTCTGTCTTCGATCGACTTGGAAAATCAACTGTAAGGGATTCCGTGTTTGAGAGGTTGGGTCCATTAAACATGGGGAATAAGTTCCAGAGAAATTATCGATATAAAAGAACACTCGCTTCACCCAAAATTCAGAATATCTTTAAGGATTTACAAAGTCTAGTTCCTTCTAGAATGAGGAAACAAACAAAATTCAAGGTTTCGTGTGATGAGGTACTAAAGGTGAAGCCATATACTGTGGTCTACATTGAAAAACGTGATGAAGACGAAGACAGTGTAGGTTCTTTGTATCATCTGACTGCACGAGGAGAGCACGATGTTTTATCTCTAATGGAGGATGACGAGAGATTGGAGGATGTTTCACCGTGTTATCAGATATCCTTCAAAACCGGGGACCCTCAAGAAGATGAAGATATGAAAGATTCTCCACCTGAACTTAAAGAAAGGGTGAAGACGATAGTTGATGCCTTAAAAGAAGTAAACCTTGGCACTGATGAAGAACCAAAACCCACCTACCTAAGTGCTTTACTAGAAGCTAATGAAGAAAGCTCTTATATTGAGTTACTCAAGGAGTTTAGGTATGTCTTTGCTTGGAGTTACAAAGAGATTCCTGGCTTGGACAACTAAAGTAGCAGTCCATCACCTTGCAGTCAAGAATGGCGCTCATCCTGTTAAGCAAGCTCAAAGGAGCTTTAGGCCGGACTTGGTTCCCCTGATTGAAACCGAAGTTAACAAACTCATCGAAGTTGGCTTTATTCGTAAAGTTAAATACCCAACATGGGTTTCAAGTATTGTCCCTGTAAGGAAGAAGAATGACCAGATTCTAGTGTGCGTTGACTTTAGGGATCTCAACAATGCATGCCCCAAAGATGAATTCCCGCTTCCTATTACAGAGCTGATGATCGATGCTACCACTGGGTACAAGGAAATGTCATTCATGGATGGTTCATCAGGTAACCAAATTTGCATGGCACCAAAAGATGAAGAGCTTACTGCATTCCGCACCCCAAAAGGTATTTATTGCTACAAGGTAATGCCATTTGGATTGAAAAATGTTAGTGCCACTTACCAAAGGGCTATGAAAAATATTTTTGATGACCTTCTCCACAAGAACGTTGAATGTTATGCCGACGAATTGGTGGTAAAATCGAGAAAGAGGAGCGACCACTTGAAAGACTTGAGAATGGTATTTGAGTTGCTCCGAAGGTACCAACTTAGGATGAATCCATTGAAGTGTGCCTTTGGAATTACTTCTGGAAAGTTCCTTGGTTTCATTGTCCGGCATCGAGGGATCAAAATTGACCAAGCCAAAGTTGATGCAATTTTGAAAATGCCTGAGCCTCGAAATATTCATGAATTAAAAAGTTTGCAAGGAAAACTAGCTTATATTAAGAGATTCATCTCGAATCTATCTGGGAGATGCCAACCATTCAGTCTTCTTATGAAGAAAGGTGTCCCTTTCAAGTGGGACAAGCGTGTAGCAATGCCTTTGAGAGCTGAATCCTACTTGATGAAGGCCCCAGTTTTAGCAGCCCCTATACCTGGAAAGCCATTGATACTATACATTGCGGCACAAGAAAGGTCTGCTGGAGCACTGTTGTCCCAAGAAAATAGTTTGGGGAAAGAAAACTCTCTTTACTACTTAAGCAAGATGATGACACCAAATGAGCTGAATTATTCGCCAATTGAAAAGTTATGTTTGGACCTAGTCTTCTCAATTCAAAATTTAAAGCACTACTTTCAAGCTCGTCGTTTTCCTTGTCTCTAGGGAAAATTCCATCAAGTTTGTAATGTCAAAACCAGTCCTTAGCGATCGACTAGCAAGATGGTACCTCTAATTTCAACAATTCGAGATTGTGTACATTCCTCAAAAGGCAGTAAAAGTATAAGCATTGGCAGACTTCTTAGCAGATCACTTGATACCTAACGATTGGGAACAAACTGATAAACTACCCGACGAAGACAAAATAGTTGTTGAAGTACAACCTCCATGGAAGATGTACTTTGATGATGCTCCACATCGTGGATGAGCTGGTTCTAGCGTAGTATTTGTCACCTCTCGAGGGGAAGTTCTTCCCTACTCCTTCACTTTGACACGGCTCTGTTCCAACAATGTTGCTGAGTATCAAGCATTAATACTTGAGCTTGAAATGGTTGTAGATATGAAATAGTTGCAATTGCAAGTCTTTGGTGACTCCCAGTTAGTGATCAATCATCTTTTAGGTAGTTACGAGGTCAGAAAACCTGAATTACGCCCTTATCATAATTATGGTAAGAAATTAATGGGATGGGTCACCGACATGACTATTTAACATGTGCCAAGGAAAGAAAATAAGAAGGCTAATGCTTTAGCTGTACTAGCTTCATCGTTACCTGCCTGATCAAGCGCCAGTTACTGTCTACCAAAAATGGGTAGTACCTCCGCCAAATGAGGCTGAAGGTGAAGAAAATGAACTCAAGCGTCTTTTCGCTGTTTCTGAAGCTGAGAAAGAAGAATGCCGACAACCCATTATAGACTACTTAAGCTATGGGATACTTCCGGGAAATCCGAAGAGAAAGACTGAAATACTTCGTTGTGCACCTCGCTTACCTTACTACAAAAATACTCTATACAGAAGGTCATTTGCGGGAGTACTCTTGCGATGGTTAGGGGAAGAAGAAACACTCCAAGCTTTGCAGGAGGCACATTCTGGGGTATGTCGGTCACACCAGTATGGACCAAAGTTCCACTTCCATAAAAAAAAGGATGGGATATTATTGGTCAACGATGGTAAATTGCTTGGACTACGCTCAAAGATACAAGGCTTATCAATTCCATGCTAATTTTATTCATCAACCTCCTGAAGTGTTGCACTCGACTTTTGCTTCATGCCCGTTTGACGCTTGGGGATTGGATGTTGTTGCACCACTGCCAAAGTCCTCTGGTGGGCACCTATACATCTTGGCTGACACTGACTACTTCTCAAAATGGGCTGAAGTTGTTGCTCTTAAGGAATTAAAGAAGGAAAACATTGCAAGTTTCATCCGAGTAAACATTATCTATCATTTTGGCATTCCTCGTTACATAATAACAAATAATGGAAACTCGTTCGACAATAGATTGATGAACAAAATTTTTGAACTCTTTGGATTCAAGCAACGTAACTCTTCTATGTACAATGATGCCTCCAATGATCTAGCCGAAGCATTCAAGAAGATTCTACGAAACTCGTTAAAGAAAGTCGTCTCCAAATCCAAACGGGATTGGCATAACCGTATGAAAGAAGCTCTGTGGGCATATAGTACAACTCACCGCACGCCAATTCAAGCGACCCCTTATGCACTCGTTTATGGAGTCCAAGGCGTCTTGCGACTCGAGCGTCAGTTACCTTCATTACGATAGCTATTCAAGAAGGCATCACTGATGAAGAAAATGCTCGACTTCGATTAATAGAGTTGGAGGCTCTTGATGAGAAGAGGTTGGAAGCTCAACACAGTCTTGAATGTTATCAAGCTCAATTGTCTTGCACCTTCAATGAAAGAGTTCGCCCGAGATCCTTTCAAGTAGGAGATCAAGTCCTTGCCATAAGAAGACCCATTATTACTTCCCATAAACCTGTAGTGAGTTTCACTTCAAAATGGGATGGACCATATGTCGTGCAAGAAGCTTATTCAAGTGGGTCTTACAAGCTGGTTGATGCAGATGGCATGATAATCGACCCTATCAATTGCATGTTTTTGAAGAAGTATTATCCTTGAAGTTGAAACGGTCCTTGACGCACGACCCTAAACTACATGTTTCTATGCTCCTGCCCGCATGAGTCTAAACTATGTACGACGCATAAAAAAAGGTCCGCTAGGTTGAAAACCTTGAAAAAGGAGGCCTAGGAAAAAGTTAGGACATAAAAAAAATAAAAATAAAAAATCACCCATCGGAACTACGGTATGACGTGATCCTCTTCACTGAGGTACGTAGGCAGCTTAGAGTTTCATTCTGAGTTCAGTTACAGAAGTTCAAAAGATACATAATCCTCCAACCAATTTCCGAACGAAGTACGATGGAATGTAATCCGTTCAATCAGCGGTTGCAAATCGAGCTGAGATGCCATTCTTCTGTTAAACTTTGGATCCCATTTTATTTAAAGGGGGAAAGCCGCTACGGTAAATTGGTTTCATCAATGAAATTATTACATTATTTTAGGCTAAAAAGTATTTGAATTAAATTTTAGGGATTCACTATGTTCTCATGTTCGCATAACCTTCAATTATGTTGGTCTTCATAGCCGCTCACTGCCCTAAAAAAAGGAAGAAAGAGAGGCATCAAAAGGGAACATAAGTATCAGAAGGAATATTACATGGAACGACGTCTCAAATTCAGTGAGACTTGAACCAAAGATATTTGGTGAGAATGAAGCTCTTGAATTTCAATTTCTGGCAATTAAAAAGGTCTTGCGGTCTCGAGGCTTCCACACCAAGATACAAAATTTTTGGTGAACTATCATCTCAAACTATAACTAAGGATTTAAATTTTACATTTTGGATATGTTTTAGACTTTAAAGTTTAGTTTCCAATAAATCAAACGGTTCGTGATTTCGACGTCCTTACATCAAAATACAAAAAATTTGGTGAAGTCGCGCAAATCTGAAATCGTCGGTGTGTCAGAATTTAATATTGATTTCGAAATATTATTTGAAACTATCCTTAAGACATTAAATTTGAATTTTGTAATATTTTTAAGTTAAGTTTCCAAAAATCAAATGGTTCATGATTTTGACTTTTCTACACCAAGATATGATTTGTTTTGGTGAGATTGTGCAAATATGAAATTTTCAACATGGTGGAATCTAAAGTTGGTTTAAAAATATTATCTGGGGCGATTCTGAAGGTGTTTGATCCTAAGCTTTGGATATATTTTAGATATTGAATCGAGAAATCAAACAGTTCATTATTTGGCCTCTTCCACGACAAGATATGAATCTTTTGTTACAAGTGCGTAAAGCTGAAAATTATGCGACTAAGATAAAAGTCGGACAATGTAAAGCAAAGGAGAAGCAATCTTATTTAAGATGAAATAAATATCCACTAGTTCAATCTAACATAAATATAAAAGGGGAGATAATGCTAATAGCCTAATCTAAACAAAACTTGTAGTTGATCAATTCTTGACAGCTAGTCTCTAGGTTCTTCTTCTTCTCCTCCAGATTGGCCGAATCATCAACAATCAACAAATTTACGTTGTCATATGAAGAGACCTCAGTCTCGGTAGCTGAAAATTTTTCTTGAATGTCTTAAACCTCCTTTTGAGTTGCTTATATAACACCTTCGAGATTCTCCCTCTCCTTTTGTAATGTCTGCAACTTCGTCAAACTCTCTTAAGTTTCTTTTCTCTAGAGGAAACTTTCTTGACTTTCTTACTTGCTTCAAGTTTGAACGATTCGATACGCTCCTTAGATTTGGAAATCATCTCTCGCTTCTCATCTTCACTCGTGTTATCAGCCAAATTGGATTGCTCTTGGTCATATGAAGCAGCAAGATCGAAAAGAGAATCTAGTAAACACTCTAATGAAGAAAGATCCAAAATATTCGCTTTTTTCATATCCTCGAAAATCTCAGTGATTTGCTCCCTATAAGACGAGGGAAATTCTACACGAGTTTTGGAGAGTCTATTGAAAATATCCTTCCAATGTCCCAAGATAAATTCCTTTTTGCGATTAAAGACGATACTCTTTCCTTCAAAAATAGATATTGTTGCATTTGCCATTGGTGGAGCGCAAGTTATCCCATTTGGAGTTTGTCTTTTTAGGGCGTTGTCATGAGGAAGAGATGATGCCTTTGAAGATGACTTCACTTTAGACGTTGGCCCTCCAATAGATTCATCACTCAATTGCGGCTTGCCATGTGGGGATACCATCGGATACCCAATGGCATTTAACTGCATAAGGAAAAGGCAAGAAAGTAAGTATTTTTTAGTGAAGCTATTCGTTCAAGGAAAAAGGCGAGATGATTGTATTTTACCTCTTTGTTACAAGCAGTATGTGTTCTTGAGGGACTATCAACACTTGGAACCTCTACGATCGCTACTAGGTTAGGCCGTTTCCTTTTCCAATTTTGATCTTCATTGGTACTCTGGATTGTATCTTGAGGAACTCGTAGCTTGTATCTTGAGGAACTCACGTGCTAAATGGAAGAACTAGAGGGTGTTTCTCTATATCTGTTGAAGTGCACACCACCTATTTCAAAGTTGCCTTTTGAGGATTTAAGCTTCCTTTTCTTATATTGTGTAACTACTTTTGGGATTGGAGTAGGTGGTTCTTTAACTTTTGAGAGCGTCTTTCCAACACCTTGATCTTCATCCCCTAAAGGAGAAGTAAGTTTAAGCCCAACATTGTCTACCAGAGCTTGTAAATTATCCTTGAGAAACTTCCCGTGCGCTTTCTCCCACCAAGACATATAATTGGTGGAGAAAATCTTCTCCACAAGATCTCCTGTTGGGGGAAAAGCCGAACGTGACATAGACTGATACAATGTGAAAATCCTCAAATTTGAGTCCTTCATCTTGAGAGGCGCTACAAATATCATTCTCCAAGAAACCGGGGATGTTCTGGTTAAACCCAAATTGACGACCAAATCGATGCGGGCTATATGGCTCGATGATGATTGAGTTATCATACCTCAAAGGGAGGTAATTAAAACGTAAGCTCATGAAGTAATTTGACTCCAACTCTTCAGGGGTCTCGTTATCCAATAATAATAAGGACGAGAATTATTTAACATTGTTGGTGTCCAAACTATATCCTCTCCATTGTTGATGCATTTTCTTGCATCCTTCTTGTCAAAGTACCTCGCGGCTCCCTCTCCTGAGTATGCCACCATCAAAGGGACAGACGGACCCTTAGCAAGTGGATAATGAGGTGATGTGCCAGCCAACCGTAAACATAATGGATGAGAAAACAAACTTTGACTTGATCAAGTTGGGAATAACACAAAATCTTATTCAAACCATGATAAATACTCACCAAAACTGGGACTGCAAGGCTAATCTTTCACCCGCTTGCGATCTTAAAAGTCTCGGGAAAAATGAAGTTCTATGCCTTATAGGAAAACACAAAAGAACATAGCCAACATGATAAGAAGGCTGCTATATATGTTTCATCTTTCTTGTCATACCTCACCCTAAGCTTGGAGAATATAGCTTCTTGATCACTCGACCACCTAGTTATCTCGGGAATAACTCCGTTAGGATTATGTGTCGACTTTAGGCGCGCGGATTTCTTTTCCTTTTGCAGTGGGAAGGTTTATATAATAAAGCTTTCTTATACAATAAATTTGTCCATTTTCTCAAGGAGACCTTTTGGTTAACACCCGTACCTTCCTTAAGGTGATGAAAGGCAGCAAATAAATACTCGCAAGATCGAGGAATAAATCTCATATGTTTTTCGTCACCGGTGAGTTCTCTTGTCTCAGGTACCACTTCTTTGTACGAAAAACCGCAATGGGCAGACCTCCAAATATATGTAAGTCCCAAAGAGATAGATAGTTCCCCAGCTGATGTAAGAAGCGTGTTCATCTTGGGGCACCAAGCCTCACAAAATACTTGCAAAATGTTCGAGTTTTGATCATAAGTGAAAAGTGAGGCATAGACAACAACATAAATCTTTGCTATACTCAGGGTTTGTTGGCTTCCACCAAGTACATCTTCAGCCCATTCCCAATAATTTTGAATATGACGATACTCGCCCTCGATTGTTGTTCCCGAACGTACTTCTCCTTGAATTATGCGACGCCCTAAGTTTGGAAAGGTTCTAGCAATGTTTACATGGCGATGGATTGGCACTTGGAGAGACTACATCTTGGAAAATGGATTAGAAGTAGACTTGTGCTACAAGGTCAAGTTTTCTACATGAAGAGAGTTCTTCAAAGAAGGCCATGAGGCTGCATACCGGCCAACTTGTGGGGTGTGAACCAAAAGCTTGGTTTGTTCTATGCCATCTTTAGTTTCGATTACGAGGTATCTGAGTTTAGAGGAAGGTGAGGTATAGTCTCTGAAATTTTCCATCTCTTCGGGCTGCAAAGGACAAAAAAAAAAATCAAAGTCCAAAACAAGAATATAAGAATGGGTACAAAGGTCTAAATGGATGAAATGACCTCCAATTTTCAGGCAGGGATGGGTATCCATCCCTTCACACCTTGAGAGTAATCTCTCCAATAGTCGGACACCTTGAGAATAATATCTTCGATAGTCGGGTCATCTTGAGAGTATATCTCTCTGATAGTCGGGCCACATTGAGAGTATTGTCTCCGATAGTCGGGCCAGCTTGAGAGTGATCTCTCCGATAGTCGGGCCAGCTTGAGAGTGATCTCTCCGATAGTCGGGTTGTCTTGAGAGTAATAATTCCGATAGTCGGGCCACCTTGAGAGTAATTTCTCCAATAGTCGGGCTACCTTGAGTGTAATCTCTCCAATAGTCGGGCATCTTGAGAGTAATCTCTCCGATAGTCAGGCCACTTTGAGAGTAATCTCTCCGATATTCGGGCAGGGATGAATACCAATCCCTTCACACCCTAAGATCACCATCTTCATGCAAGAACTTGTACTTGTCTTCTCTGCCTACAATAAAAAAGGGAAAAAAGGACAACAAAGAAAAAAAAACACAAGAAAAAAAAAAGATATTATCTTTGTGTTAATGCTCTAAGTTGTTAAAAGTAGACTCAAATCAATTTGCAAACACTGAAATTGGTACTGAAATTGGTACCAATGGAATGAAAGGTGTATGGTATTTATAGATGACGGAGGTAGGAAGTCAAGGATTTATTTGGATGTGAGATATTTGTAATCCATCCCCGAAAAGGATTTGAGTCTATTGAAGCGGCGCTCCTAATTCGTTTGCAACAAGGAATGTGCACAAGTAAGTGATGGCATAAATCCTGATAAAGAACAAAAGCACTAATTGTACTTGAATTTGTCACATGGAGAAACTAAAGACTTAATGTATCAATCTGCTGGGCATTACAATTGGAAAGATTCTTTCTTAAATTGTGAAAAAATTGGAATTTTCAAGCAGCATTAAATTAAAGTATCAAAGGTACCCCAATCAACGCGGATCTGACATGTGCTAATGTTAAATTCTCAAGTCAAATTATTTTAAGGCATAATTTATGCAATACAAATGAACCTCGGAAATACCTGTTTCGGGATATTTGATCCGAGGCTAATTTATCCGTATCCCAAGTCTGTGGGGTCTGGGGAGAATAGTGTATACGGAGACCTTACTCCTACCTTGTAAGGATAGAGAGACAGTTTCCAATAGATTTTCAACTCAGGAAAGCATAACCACCACGTTAATGAAAATATAGACAAGAAAGGACAACACCAAAAAGCCATATAAAAGCAGAATAAAAACAAAATGATAGTAAAGTGATCAACAATGAAAGAAAATTACGATTAATCATAAAAACCTACTACCAACAGAAGGCGAGACTACGTGTCAATACTACTGTTATGAACACTCTAGACTACCTACTCGACTACCCTAATCCTCGACCTCCATATCTTCCTATCAAGAGTCATGTCCTGGGTCAGCTAAAGTTGCGCCATGTCTTTCCTAGTCACCTCTCCCACCTCTTTTTTGGCCTACCTCTACCTTTTCGTAGGCCCTCCATTGTCAACCTCTCACACCTCCTCACCGGGGTGTCTGTGCTCCTCCTCCTCACATGACCAAATGACCTAAGCCGCGCTTCCCGCATCTTGTCCTCGATAGGGGCTACACTCACCTTGTCACGAATAACCTTATTTCTAATCCTATCTAACCTGGTGTGCTCGCACATCCATCTCAATATCCTCATCTATGCTACCTTCATCTTCTGGACATGAGCGATCTTGACTGGCCAACACTCAACCCCATACAAAATCGTCGGTCTGACCACCATTCTGTAAAACTAACCTTTAAGTTTCAGTGGCACCTTCTTGTCACACAAAACACCATAAACGAGTCTCCATTTCATCCATCCCTCCCCAATATGATGTGTGATATCTTCATCAACCTCTCCATCCCCCTGAATAATAGACCCAAGGTACTTAAAATTTCCTCTCATAGGGATGACCTGCGAGTACAACCTCACCTCCCCTTCCCCACCCCCTTGAGTCTCACTACTGAACTTACACTCCAAGTATTCTGTCTTGGTGCTGTTCAACTTGAAACCTTTAGACTCTAGGGTCTTCCTCCATACCTCTAACAACACGTTCACACCACCTCGCGTCTCGTCAATCAATACAATATCATCTGCAAATAGCATGCACCACGGCACCTCCCCTTGGATTTGGCGCGTCAGTACGTCTACGCCAGGGCAAAACAAAAAAGGGCCAAGTGACGACCCCTGATGCAACCCCATCATAACCGAAAAACGGTCTGACTCCCCACCCACCGTCCTCACTTGGGTCATTACTCCATCATACATGTCCTTAATTACCCTAACGTAGGCAACAAGTATACCTCTAGCCTCCAAACATCTCCACAAAATTTTCCTCGGAACTTTATCGTACGCCGTTTCTAAGTCGATGAACACCATATGCAAGTCCTTCTTCCTCTCTTTATACTGATCCATCAACCTCCTAACAAGGTGGATGGATTATATAGTCGAACGCCCCAGCATGAACCCGAACTGGTTCTCGGATATAGACACACTCCTCCTCACCCTTAGATCTACCTCTCTCTCCCAGACTTTCATAGTATGGATAAGCAGCTTGATACTCCGATAACTATTACAATTTTGGATACCACCCTTGTTGTTGTATACAGGAACCATAATGATCCACCTCCATTCTTCGGGCATCTTTTTCATTCTAAAAATGACATTAAATAACCTAGTGAGCCACT
The DNA here is from genome assembly GCA_005239505.1 of Nicotiana paniculata. Taxonomy (NCBI): domain Eukaryota; kingdom Viridiplantae; phylum Streptophyta; class Magnoliopsida; order Solanales; family Solanaceae; genus Nicotiana; species Nicotiana paniculata. The sequence goes on along the minus strand of ML314791.1, from coordinate 29,068 downwards.
TTAAGCCTGTCTTGCCTTCACTCTTCCAAAAATCCACCGGGATTTCATCCGGCCCGGTCACTTTGCCCCTGCTCATCTTACGCATAGCCCCCTCCACTTCATCAACTCTAATCCGCGTACAATACCCAAAGTCACAAAAACTCCCAGGGAGTTCCAAATCACCAAGTACAATGCTCATGTCCCCCTCCTCGTTCAAGAGACTATGAAGTAGGTCTTCCATCTCCGACTGATAAGCCCTTCATCCAATAAAACTCTACCTTCTTCGTTATTGATGCACTTCACTTGGTCCAAGTCACGTGCCTTCCTTTCTCGCGCCTTGGCTAATCTGTATAACCTCTTATCCCCACCTCAACCCTCGAGTTCGTCTTACAAGCGTCTAAAAGCTGCAGTCTTAGCCGCCGTAACTGCTAGCTTTGCTTCTTTCTTAGCCTTGAGCTTTATCAAATTAGCGAGTTCCTCGAGAGCCTCGCCTTGATATTTATCAAATTCGCACTTCAAGCGAGTCTTGAAGTAGGATACATTTGTAGGCATATAAAATTTATTAAATTCAAATTCAATAAAATAATTTGGACTCTTTTAAATTTGTTAATCCAGATAAATATTATGGGCTAATATAATTGAATTAATTATATAAGTCCAATATCTATGGATTAAATAAATAATTCTTAATCCATTGGACTAGCCTATTTAATTGGGCTAAAGTGATGAGCCCACTTCATTAAGCCCAAGATATCATCTTCCTAGAGGCCCAGTTTGGTGCCACGTGTCAAGTAACATGGCATGCCAAGTCAACGGAAAGAGCCAATAGGATTATGCCACGTGTCAAAATAACAAGGCATACCAAGCAAAATCAAAAGGCCAATGAAACCGCGCCACGTGTGCAAGAGACATGTTCTGGCCAATCAAATGCGGCCATGTCACACTTTAATTTGATTGGTCGGAAAGAGTTTGTTCTTATCATAACTCCTCATTTTCACAACTATAAATATGGATCTTCATAACCCATAAAAGACACTAGAAGTTATAACAAGAAGCAAGAAAGAGCTCGTGGATCAAACGCTGCAAATTCCTCCGCAAGTTTCAAGCTTCAAGAAATCAAGTTTAAGTTCAAGTTCAACAATCAAGTTCAAGCTCAAGAACGAAGAACAAACCAATTTCAAGCTCAAGAACAAAATAAAAATCAAGTTCAAGCTCTAGAACGAAGAACAAATCAAAGTTCAAGGAGCACGAGTTCAGATCAAAGTTCGTGCTAGTTGAATTCAAGATCATCGTTCGTGACAACAAATATAGATTGAAGATCAAGCTCAAAGACCCTTGAATTTACATTAGTAAAGAAGAATCAGAGGATCCATAGAGATTGTACACTCAAATAATTTGAACTCAAATACTACGATTGTTAAAATATTTTTCGATCTTGATTTTATTTTTTGAAAAAAAATTATTGTCTACAATGGCCCTTATTGGTTGGGATTTTGGATCATGACAGTTTCTCATCCACTGCAAATCCCAATCCATTTACTAGCTCTTTAATAACCAACCAAAAGAATGAGTCTTTATAAAGCGAAAGGGAGTTTGTTTTTTTATCAAACTAATGGCGGACTCTTCCTCCCTTTTGAGATATTATTATGTACCTTTTCTTACACAAATTTGGATTATAAGCCTAGTTTGGATATGGAAATGAATTGTAGAGTGAAAAAATTTTTAATACTAGAATATTTGGTACTTTTCTGGGCCGAAACGCAAGATTTTTGCATATCAAGAAGCCATGGGAGATGAGTCATTTTGAAAAATCGAATTTATTTCAAAATATTTGACATTTTCAAAAAATCATTTATTGCTTTTATTTTTTTAAAGTTCATTGTTACTTTTCAAAAAATAAGTTTTATTATTATTATCATTAATTACTACTTTTCAAATAATTCCTCAAGATTATTTAAAGTGCTATCATTATTATATGTATTATGATAGAATGAAGGAAATGGGTCTTCATGGTCATTTACAATGTTGAAATTAAGGAATTGTCTTTTTCATATCTCTTATGTGTAAAAGTAAATTTTATATGCGTAAAAAGAGGAGGAACTTTCAGAAATCACTATTTTTTAGTGGCTATTAACTTCCTATATCTACCATATACATAATACTTCCTATAGTTATTATTCAGTTGTTAGAGTAGTGTATTCGCTGTATTCGCGTTGCTGTATTCATGAATACAGTAGCAAAAAGCACCTAAAGATCATGGTAGTCTAGCTGTACGCGCATGTATTCACATGTATTCGCGCCATGTATTCATGAATACAACAACAAAAAATGCCTAAAGTCAGGGCAGTCCAGTTATACGCGCATGTATGCACATGTATTAGCGTTGTTGTATTCATGAATACAATAGTGAAAAGCGCCTAAAATCAGGGCAGTCTACTTGTACGCGCATGAATTCACATGTATTCGTGCCATGTATCCATGAATACATCAGTAAAAAATGCCTGAAATCAAGGCAGTACAGCTTACGCGCAGTTATTCACATGTATTCGCTAACAATAGTAAAAAACACCTAAAATCAAGACAATCCAGCTGTATGCGCATATATTCACATGTATCTGCGCCATGCATTCATGAATACAGTAACGACAATCACCTTAAAAATAGGTATGCCCAATTGTCTAAGAGAGGAAAAACATAAATAGCGTATTTCATGCCTCAATGGTAGTATATACCATAAATACTTATTTTGCTATAAAATATGAAAAGTAGATATAGAAAATAATATTTTAAAATAATTTTGATTTATAATAAATAGGGTGTATACCTTTGCTATGGGAGTTAAAATTTCCTAAAAAGAGAGGTAGGTTCATAGAACTAAAAACGAGTTTGTAAAGACCCACAAAACTATTGACTATAATAAAATATGTACTTCATTTATTATTTCTTAAGGAGAGTAAAGTTTATTGTGGACAAGTAGAAGTAAACAAATGGAGTATCTCTTCATAAAGTGTGCAAAAGATAAATAAAAACTATGTGATACGTCAAACATATACACTATATTTACCATTCGTAGCTATTCTTTCAGCAAATTTACCATTCATATTTGAATTTCATACCAACTCCATAAAATAAGAGATTAATTGTTTGGAACTGGAAAAAGAGAGCAACAAACTCTCATAGCTCAGTTGGTAAGATCACCCTCTTAGTTAATTAAACTCTCAAAAAGAATATTTTATTTTTCTGCATTTCTGTATTTCGCCTTGGCAACAAATACAGTCGATACAGGTTGAATCATTTGTATACGCCCTTGTATTTTGCCTTAGTTACAACTGATACATGTTGTATTCTTTGCACGAACGAATAAAGTTGATACATACTGTATCGTTGCGCGAATAAATACAGTTGACACGGGATGTATTCGTTGCGTGTTGAACATAAACTGCCACGACCCAATTCAATTTTAGGCCGTGATGGTTCCCATCATCGTCGCCAGGAAAGTCAACAACGACCAAACTATGTGATTTATCTTTTTAAAGATTTTTCCAAGTAATAACACTTTCTTTAAATTTTAAAAAGGTTCAAGAAGTAATGGATTTAAATAAATGAGTAACACGAAAGCTAATAAGTACAATCATGATCAATGAAATAAATCAAAATCGAGAATCTACTAGTGTGTGTGCCAAGACCTGGTGTCACAAGAGTATAGTGCCAAGTCCCGTATTAAATGAACCATTTCTGCCTAGCGGTCTTTGCATCGGTGGTGCCTTAGCTGCATTTGCGGTACCACACCTGTGGTGCTTGGTCCGCTTCTACGGAGGCCTTCAAGCCCAAGGAGGGCCGTTTCTGCGGATGGGAACCCTCTAATGCTGACCCGCTTCTGCGGCAAGCGTGCCGAATCTGGGACCTGGCCCCCACATGCGCTACTCCTCCTCGCACCTGCGGCTGGCCAAACGCAAGTGCGATTACACCAGCGGCTGGGAGCTTCAACTATTGCTCCCAAGTTCTAACTTGGTCCGAGCCTCGTTCGATTAATACCAGGGGCCCCCGAGGCCCCACCCGAACATATCGACAAGTTTGAAATCATAAAGCGGACTCGCTCGAACTCCCGGAACGCCCAAAACAACATTAAAATTAAGAATCACACCCTAAACCAATGGAATCAAAAATATGAACTTTAAGCTCTTCAATTTACTCCTAAAGCGCCGAAACGTACTTAAACTACTTGAATTGACACCAAATTTTGCTTGCAAGTCTTAATTGACATTTTGGAACTCTTCCAGGCCTCGAAAATCCATTCTGACCTTGATATCACCAAAACCTACTCTAAACCAAATTTAAAGAGCTTCAAAAACCTTCAAAGAACTAACTTTCAATATTAGGCGCCGAAACGCTCCCAGGTCATCCAAAACCCGATCTGAGCATACGCCCAAGTCCAAAATCATCATACAAACCTATTGGAACCGTCAAATCCCGATTCCGAGGTCGTTTACTCAAAATATTGACCGAAGTCAAACTTAGCCCCTTAAGGCCAACTNGGGGGGGGGGGGGGGGGGGGGGGTCTTATTTAGGGAACTGGGTTCTAAAAAGAAAAATGACCGGTTGGGTCGTTACATTCTCCACCTCTTAAACAAACGTTCGTCCTCGAACGGGTCTAGAATCATATCTGGAGTGCTGAATAAGTGTGGGTATCGGCTCCACATGTCCTCCTCGGACTCCCAAGTCACTTCCTCGTCTGGTTGACCCCTCCAGTGAACCTTTACTGCGGAAATCCTCTTGGACCTCAGTTGGTGAATCTGCCTGTCAACAATGGCAATTGGCTCCTCCTCATAACCCAGGCTCTAATCTAACTGAATCGTGCTGAAGTCTAACACGTGTGACCTGTCGGCATGATACCTCCGGAGCATAGACACGTGAAAAATCGGATGAACTCCCGATAGACTAGGAGGAAAAGTAAGCTCATAGTCAACCTCTCCAACTCGCCTCAACACCTCAAATGAGCCTATAAACCTTGGGCTCAACTTGCCATTCTTTCCAAATCTCATGATTCCCTTCATCGGCAAGACTTTCAAGAGAACCTTCTCGCCCACGAGAAATGATAAGTTACGCGCCTTCTGATCCGCATTACTCTTCTGTATGGAATGTGCCCTGCGAAGTCGTTCCTAAATCAACTTTACCTTTTCCAAGGTATTCTTTACCAAATCAATACCATATAACCTAGCCTCGTCGGGCTCAAACCACCTGATGGGAGAACGACACCACCGGCCATATAAAGCCTCGAATGGAGCCATCTCGAAGATAGACTGGTAACTGTTGTTGTAAGCAAACTCGACCAAAGGCAAGAACTGATCCCACCGTCCCCCAAAGTCAATCACACATGCTTTGATCATGTCCTCCAAGATCTGAACTCTCTGCTCCGATTGCCCGTCCGTCTGTGGATGAAATGCGGTGCTAAGGTCTACAAGGGTCCCCAACTCACTCTGCACTACTCTCTAGAAATGTGAAGTAAATTGAGGACCTCTGTCTGATATGATGGAAACAGGCACACCATGCAGCCGAACTATCTCCTGGATGTAAATCTGGGCCAATCTCTCTGAAGTATACGTAGTCACCACAGGAATGAAGCATGCTGACTTGGTCAATCTGTCAACAATGACCCAAACTACATCAAACTTCCGCAAAGTCCTCAGTAACCCAACTACGAAGTCCATAGTAATGTGCTCCCACTTCCACTCAGTATAGTTATCTGCTAGAGTAGGCCTCCTGGCCTCTGGTGCTCATACTTAACCTGCTGGCAATTTAGGCATCTGGCTACATACTCAGCTATGTCTTTCTTCATCGGCCGCCACCAATAATGCTGCCTCAGGTCGCGCCACATCTTCATAGCACCTGGATGAATGGAATATCGAGAACTATGCGCCTCTTCTAAAATCATCTCCCTCAAGCCATCGACATTTGGAACACATAGATGACCCTAGAGTCGCAGAACACCATCCTCGCGATAGAAACCTCCTTGGCACTACCCTGTAATAACGTCTCTCTGAGAACTATCAAGTGCGGATTATCAAACTGTCGAGCCTGGATATGCTCCAATAGTGAAGACTCGGCAACGATTTATGCAAGAACTTGGGTGGGCTATGAAATATCCAACCTCACAAGTCTGTTAGCCAAAGACTGAATGTCCAAGGCTAGTGGCCTCTCCTCCGATGAAATGAATGCCGAGCTACCCATACTCTATGCCTTTTTTCTCAAGGCATCCGCGACCACATTCGCCTTGCCCGGATGATAAAGAATGGTGATGTCACAATATTTCAATAACTCAAGACATATACTCTGCCTAAGACTGAGATCCCTTTTCTTGAATAAATGCTGCAAGCTGCGATGATCAGTGTAAACCTCACAAGACATCCCATAAAGATAATTCCTACAGATCTTAAGAGCATGAACAATCGCGGCCAACTCCAAATTGTGCATAGGATAATTCTTCTCGTGTGGCTTCAGCTGACGGGAAGCATATGAAATAACTCTCCCCTCCTGCATCAATACACAACCCAAACCAACACATGAAGCACTGCAATACACAATATATATCCCTGAATCGGAAGGCAACACTAGGACTGGTGTTGTAGTCAAAGCTGTCTTGAGCTTCTGGAAGCTTGCCTTACAATCATCGGACCAACGGAACTGAGCACCCTTCTAGGTTAGTCTAGTCAAATGTGCTGCAATAGATGAGAAGCCCTCCACAAACCGGAGATAATAACCTGTTAACCCCAAGAAGCTCCTGATATCAATCGCCGAAGTAGGACGAGGCCAACTCTAAACTGCCTCAATATTCTTGGGATCCACCTTAATACACTCGCCTGATACAAAATGCCCCAAGAATGCCCTAGAATATTTCCAAAACTCACACTTGGAGAACTTAGCATATAGCTTCTATTCCCACAAGGTCTGAAGCACCACTCTCAAATACTGCTCGTGCTCCTCCATGCTACGTGAGTGAATCAAAATGTCATCAATGAAGACAATTAAAAACGAATCAATATAAGGCTTGAATACCCTATTCATCAAGTCCAAACGACGCTGGGGCGTTAGTCAAGCCGAAGGACATTTCCAGAAACTCATAATGTCCATATCTAGTACGAAAAGCATTTTTCGGGACATCCGAGTCCCGAATCATCAACTGATGGTACCCCGATCTCAAGTCGATCTTAGAGAACGCTCTAGCACCCTGCAACTGGTCAAACAAATCATCATTATGCGGTAACGTGCACTTGTTCTTAATGGTAACTTTGTTCAACTGGCGGTAATCAATGCACATCCGCATAGTCCCATCTTTCTTCTTCACAAACAGCACAGGGGAACCCCAAGGTGATACACTTGGTCTGACGAACCCCTTTGCTAGCGACTCCTCAAGCTGCTCCTTCAACTCCTTCAACTCTTTCGGAGCCATATGGTGCGGTCGGATAAATATAGGCTAGGTACCTAGAGCCAAGTCAATACAGAAATCGATATCACGATCTGGTGGCATGCCTGGAAGATCAGAAGGAAACACATCAGCGAAATCCCAAACTACTGGTACTGAATCAATCGCCAGAGACTCTACGATAGTATCCAGAACATAGGCTAGATAAGACAAACAACCTTCTCGACCATGTGTCGAGCCTTCATAAAAGAGATAACCCGACTAGATGTACTGACAGACAAACCCTTCCACTCCAATCTAGGCAACTCTGGTATTGATAAGGTAACAGTCTTGGCTAAATCAAGGATAGCCTGATATGGGGATAACTAGTCCATGCCTAGGATGACCTCAAAGTCGGCATATCAAGTAACAGAAAATCCGCTCTAGTCTCGTCACCACAGAATGTGACCACACATGACTAATAGATCCGATCCACAATGACAGAATCGACAACAGGAGTGGACACATAAACATGAGTACCCAAGGACTCACAAGGAATATCTAGAAAATAAGCAAACATAGATGATACATATGAATAGATAGACCCTGGATCAAATAGTACCGAAGCATCCCAACCGCAGACACAAATAATACCTGTATCACGGAATTTGAGGCCACGACATCTAGTATGGCTGGAAAAGCATAGAACCGGGATGGAGCGTCACCTGTGTAGCCTCTCCCCCTTTGGCCTCCACCTCTAGGACGGCCTCGACCCACCTTCCCTATGCCTTTGGGCGGCCAGACAGTTGGTGCGACTACCGGTGCTGTAATCAGGAGCTGATGATTTTGCTGCACTACCTTGCCTCGGAGTTTGGGAAAAATTTCTTCATGTGGCCAGGATGCCCACACTCATAAGAACCTCTAGGAGCAGTGGATTGCTCCCCTGAAGTCTGACCCTGATGGACCGAATATCCACTAGAAGAACCCTGAAGTGCGGGTGGGTGGTATGAACTCTCTGGTATGGAACTGAAATAGGCATTGGAAGAACCGTGATGGTCGGAGTACCCACAGGAAGAACCCTAGATAGCTGGTGGGCGATAAGAACTCTCTAGCATAGCACTGAAATAGGGTCGCACTGAAACAACCCGAGGAGGTAGTGGTGCTGAATATGTGGGCCTGCTAGGCTGACCCTTCCCAAATTGACCTCTGCCCCCAGCCGGGGCACCTCTAAAATCTCCAGAATAACGGGACCTCTTGTCCCGCTGCATCTAATCTCTACCCCTCTGACGTTAACCCTAGATCCACCGAGCATCTCCATTACTAACTGATAAGAAGTCCTCATCTCAACTTCCCGGTCCATACTAGCCTGAATACTGGATTGCAACCCCGCAAAAAACCTCCGCACACCCTCTCTGCGTCGGTAGTAAGTATCATAAGTGCATAGCGAGACAACTCATAGAATCACGCCTCATAGTCGATCACTAACATTTGACCCTGTTCGAGCTGCTAAAACAGAAACAACAACTCTTCCCTCAGAAAGGGTGGAATATATATGTCCAAGAATAGGCGTGTGAACTGGTCCCAATTCATGGGAGGAGAACTTTCTGGTCTGCCAAGAAGATAAGACTTCCACCACCTACGGGCTCTGCCCTCCAGCTGAAAGGTAGTGAAATCCACCCCGTGAAACTCCAGGATGCTCATGTTGTGTAGTTTATCCCTGCACCTATCAACAAAGTCTTAAGGATCCTCATGTCGCTCACCCCCAAAGACTGGAGGGTGAAGCCTGGTCCATCTATCCATTAGCTTCTGCGGTCGCTGGTCGCAGCTTGTCTAGGCTCAGGTACAACTGCTGCAACTGGCCGGGCTCCGCCCACAGGTAGTGTTCCTGGGGTCTGATATATTGCACCTTCATACCCAGGAGCCTAAGCAGTAGGGGTCTGTGCTCCCCCTCCCACCTAAGATGTGGTTGGGTCTGCTGGAAATAAACCAGCATGGGTCATAGAATCCATGAACCGTATTGTACGACCTATGACCTCCTGGAAGTCCGGTGTTGTCATGAAATCGACCGGGGATGGCTCTGTTGCGGGAACCTCGCCCTGATCCTCATCAATGAGATCCTCCACGGGATCCACTAGTGGTGCAACTGGGGAAACTCTAGGACGTCCTCGTCCCTTACCTCGGACCGGTGCCTTCCCCCGGCCTCTGCCTCGTCCTCTAGCAACAATGGAGCAGCTCCTCCCGGGTCCGAAACATCTATCATGTGCGCGTTCTCACCATTTGTGAGAGAGTAAGAGAAGAAACTTAGTACTCCATCAACTGTACTATAATAGATGAATAAAGAGTAGTTTCCTAACACCCTATAGCTTCTCTAAAATATGTACGGACGTCTCCGCACCAATCCGCAAGACTCTATTCGGTCTTCCCATAACTTGTGAGACATGCGCGAACCTAGAGATCTGATATCATGTTGTCGCGACCCAATTCCATTTTTGGCCGTGATGGCGCCCAGCGACGTCGCCAGGCAATCCAACAACGAGCAAACTATGTGATTTCTCTTTTTAAAGATTTTTCCAAGTAATCAAGCATTCTTTAAATGTTAAAAAGGTTCAAGAAGTAATGGATTTAAAGAAATAAGTAATGAAAGCTAATAAGTACAATCACGATCAATGAAATAAACCAAAACCGAGAGTCTACTAGTGTGTGTCAAGACCTGGTGTCACAAGAGTATGGGCTACTAGTAGAATATACAAAAGATTTACTACTCTACTATCTGAAATAAAATAGACAGAGCAAAATAACAGAAAGACGTTGGCTGCTGCAGAACGGCTCGGAAAGACAGCTCACTATATAGTCTCGCACCAGAAGTCAAGCGTGCGCGCCGGACTGATATCCAGATGCACCTACCTCAGATCCTGCACATCAAGTGCAGAAGTGTAGCGTGAGAATAAAAACAATTTGTACCCAGTAAGTATCTAGTCTAACCTCGAAGAAATAGTGAGGAGGGATCGACTTCGACACTTTCTATGGGTCAACAATATAATAATATGTAGTTCTAATTAAGCATGCTATATAAAAATGATAACAGAACTCAGAGCAGAAAAATAAATAAACAATCATTTTATCTCAAGTAGGATCCCAGTTATTCCCTCATATAACTGTTTCACCTCTCAAACCAATGAAACATAAATTAAATATAAAAGAGCTTCCGACATCTTTACGCACAAATTATGCCGTGGACGTACGTCCTGATCCAAAAAAACATATACATATACTTTGCACTGCCGAGGGTCGAACGACACGAACCATAGATTCATCTATTAACCTGCCGAGGCGAAGGCCCGCTCCCATGAGAGTAGTGGAAATTTACCCCGCTCGCAGAATATATTTGCGACGCGGTTGAAAATATTTTTTCTCAAATTATCATAATATTCCTCAATTCTTTTCTAAATAAGAAATTCAACTAGGAAACTTTAGAATATTGGAATCCTCAAGCTCCGCTTTATTCCAAACATTTAGTAAGCATAAACAAGCAACGATATTAACAAAGCATGGTGTAAACCTAAATCTACCCGAACATAAGCATGGATAATATCTACTCATGGACTCTCGTCACTTCGTGCGTACGTAAAGCCCCAAAATAGAAGTACATATTGATTAAGTTTACATATTCGGTTAAATCTCTCTTACAAGGTTAGAAAAGAGACTTACCTCGCCTTAAAGCCTACTTATTGGTCCGAGATTATTCTCAAACTCTCGGTTTGGTTCCAAACAATCCAAAACTAATCAAATAGTATATAAACTAATCAATAAATGCTCAAAAGTTCGTATTTCAACTATTAAAGAGGTTACCCAACCCGAAATGTAAGATTCCTAAAATTCACCCCTCGGGCCCACATGCCCGGATTCTGAAAATTTTCGAAGAAAGTTATTACCCACAACCTCATGAACCCAAATATATTATTTTTACTATATTCCATAACGAATTTCATTATTAAATCTCATTTTAACAAAAACCTAGATTTTCACATAAACTCATGATTTCCACTAATTTACATGTTATAATCTACCAATAAGCTATGTATTTGACTCATATTTGGTAGGAGTTAATTACCTCGAAGTGTTAGGTAAAAATCCCTCTCAAGAATCTCCAAAATATCCCAAAACTGTGTGAGAAATGGTCTTAAAATGGCTTAGGTCCAGTATTAAATGAGCCCCTTCTGCCCAGCGGCCTTCGCACCTGCGGTGCCTTGGCCACATTTGCGGTACTGCACCTGCAGTGCTTGGTCCGCTTCTGCTGAGGCCTTCAAGCCCATGGAGGAAATAATACCTGTAATCACGGCATTTTAGGCCACGACATCTGGTATGGCCGGAAAAGCATAGAATCGGGCTGGAGCGTCACCTGGCTAGCCTCTCCCCCTTTGGCCTCCACCTCTAGGACGGCCCCTATCCACATGCCTTATCCCTTTGGGCGGCCAGATGGTTGGTGCGACTACCGGTGCTGTAATCAGGAGCTGATGATTTTGCTGCACTACCTTGCCTCGGAGTTTGGGAAAAATTTCTTCATGTGGCCAGGATGCCCACACTCATAAGAACCTCTAGGAGCAGTGGATTGCTCCCCTGAAGTCTGACCCTGATGGACCGAATATCCACTAGAATAACCCTGAAGTGCGGGTGGGTGGTATGAACTCTCTGGTATGGAACTGAAATAGGCATTGGAAGAACCGTGATGGTCGGAGTACCCACAGGAAGAACCCTAGATAGCTGGTGGGCGATAAGAACTCTCCGGCATAACACTGAAATAGGGTCGCGCTGAAACACCCCGAAGAGGTGGTGGTGCTAAATATGTGGGCCTACTAGGTTGACCCCTCCCAAATTGACCTCTGCCCCCAGCCGGGGCACCTCTAAGCTCTCCAGAAAAACGGGACCTCTTGTCCCGCTGCATCTGCTCTCTACCCCTCTGACGTTAACCCTAGATTCTCCGAGCACCTATCAACAAAGTCTATCCCTGCACCTATCAACAAAGTCTTAAGGATCCTCATATTGCTCAGCCCCAAAGACCGGAGGATGAAGCCTGGTCCATCTATCCAGTAGCTTCTGCGGTCGCTGGTCGCAGCTGGTCTAGGCTCAGGTACAACTGCTGCAACTGGCTGGGCTCCGCCCATGGGTAGTGTGCCTGGGGTTTAATATATTGCAACTGCATGCCCAGGAGCCTGAGCAGTAGGGGTCTGTTCTCCCCCACCCACCTAAGATGTGGCTGGGTCTGCTGGAAATAAACTAGCATGGGTCATAGAATCCATGAACCGTATCGTACGACCTATGACCTCCTGGAAGTCCGGTGTTGTCATGAAATCGACCGGGGCTGGCTCTGTTGCGGGCACCTCGCCCTGCTCCTCATCAATGAGATCCTCCACGGGATCCACTAGTGGAGCAACTGGGGAAACTCTAGGACGTCCTCGTCCCTTACCTCGGGCCGGTACTCTCCCCCGGCCTCTGCCTCGTCCTCTAGCAACAATGGAGCAGCTCCCCGGGTCTGGAACATCTGTCATGCGTGTTCTCACCATCTGTGAGAGAGTAAGAGAAGAAACTTAGTACACCATCAACTGCACGATAGGATATGAATAAATAGTAGTTTTCGAACACTCTATAGCCTCTCTAAGATAAGTACAGACGTCTCCGCACCAATCCGCAAGACTCTATTCGGTCTGCCCATAACTTGTGAGACATACGCGAACCTAGTGCTCTGATATCATGTTGTCACGACCCAATTCCATTTTTGGCCGTGATGGCGCCCAACGACGTCGCCAAGCAAGCCAACAACGAGCAAACTATGTGATTTCTCTTTTTAAAGATTTTTCCAAGTAATCAAGCTTTCTTTAAATATTAAAAAAGGTTCAAGAAATAATGGATTTAAAGAAATAAGTAATGAAAGCTAATAAGTACAATCATGATCAATGAAATAAACCAAAACCGAGAGTCTACTAGTGTGTGTCAAGACCTGGTGTCACAAGAGTATGGGCTACTAGTAGAATATACAAAAGATTTACTACTCTACTGTCTGAAATAAAATAGACAGAACAAATAACAGAAAGACTTCTGCTGCTGCAGAACAGCTCGGAAAGACAGCTCACCATATAGTCTCGCACCAGAAGTCAAGCGTGCGCGCCGGACTGATATCCAGATGCACCTGCCTCAGATCCTGCACATCAAGTGCAGAAGTGTAGTGTGAGAATATAAACAATTTGTACCCAGTAAGTATCTAGACTAACCTCGAAGAAATAGTGACGAGGGTTCGACTTCGAAACTTACTATGGGTCAACAATGTAATAATATGTAGTTCTAATTAAGCATGCTATATAAAAATAATAATAGAACTCAGAGCAGGAAAATAAATAAACAATCATTTTATCTCAAGTAGGATCCCAGTTATTCCCTCATATAACCGTTTCACCTCTCAAGTCAATGAAACATAAATTAAATATAAAAGAGCTTCCGATATCTTTACGCATGAATTATGCCGTGGACGTACGTCCCGATCCAAATAAACATCTACATATACTTTGCACGGCCGAGGGTCGAATGACACGAACCATAGATGCATCTATTAACCTGCCGAGGCGAAGGCCCGCTCCCATGAGAGTAGTGGAAATTTTCCCCGCTCGCGGAATATATTTGCGACGCGATTGAACATATTTTTTCTCAAATTATCATAATATTCCTCAATTCTTTTCTAAATAAGAAATTCAACTAGGAAACTTTAGAATATTGGAATCCTCGACCTCCGCTTTATTCCAAACATTTAGTAAGCATAAACAAGCAACGATATTAACAAAGCATGGTGTAAACCTAAATCTACCGGAACATAAGCATGAATAGTATCTACTCATGGACTCTCGTCACTTCGTGCGTACGTAGACCCCCAAAAATATAAGTATATATTGATTAAGTTTACCTATGGGGTTAAATGCCTCTTACAAGGTTAGAAAAGAGACTTACCTCGCCTCAAAGCCTACTTTCCGGTCCAAGATTATGCTCAAACTCTCGGTTTGGTACCAAACAATCCAAAACTAATCAAATAGTATATAAACTAATCAATAAATGCTCAAAAGTTCGTATTTCATTTATTAAAGAGGTTACCCAACCCGAAATGCAAGATTCCTAAAATTCACCCCCGGGGCCCACATGCCCGAATTCTGAAAATTTTTGAAGAAAATTATTACCCATAACCTCATGAACCCAAATATATTATTCTTACTAGATTCCATAACGAATTTCATGATTAAATCTCATTTTTATCAAAAACCTAGATTTTCACCTAAACTCATGATTTCCACTAATTTGCGTGTTATAATCTACCAATAAGCTATGTATTTGACTCATATTTGGTAGGAGTTACTTACCTCGAAGTGCTAGGTAAAAACTCCTCTCAAGAATTTCCAAAATATCCCAAAACTGTGTGAGAAATGGGTTGAAAATGGCTTAGGTCCAGTATTAAATGAGCCCCTTCTGCCCAGCGGTCTTCGCACCTGCGGTGCCTTAGCCACATTTGCGGTACCACGCCTGCAGTACTTGGTCCGCTTCTGCGGAGGCCTTCAATCCCAGAGAGGGTCGCTTCTGCGGACGGGAACCCACTCATGTGGCCCCGCTTCTGCGGCAAGCGTGCCGCATCTGCGACCTGGCCCGCACTTGCGCTACTCCTCCTCTCACCTACGCTTTTGCGGGTGCGCACAAACTTCCGCATCTGTGGTCCCTGGCCAAATGCCCCAGAGCCGCTTCTGCGGCCAAAATCTCGCACCTGCGGCTGGCCAAGCGCGAATGTGTTTACACCAGCAGTTGGGAGCTTCAGCTGTGGCTCCCAAGTTCCAACTAGGTCCGAGCCTCGTCCGATTAATACCTGGGGGCCCCGAGGCCCTGCCCGAACATACCGACAAGTTTGAAATCATAAGACGGACTTGCTCGAACTCTCGGAACGCCCAAAACAACATTAAAACTAAGAATCACACCCCAAACCAATAGAATAAAAAATATGAACTTTAAGTTATTCAATTTACTCCCAAAGCGCCGAAACGTACTTAAACTACTCGGATTGACACCAAATTTTGCGAGCAAGTCTTAATTGACATTACAGAACTATTCTCGGCCTCAGAATTCCATTCTGACCTCGATATCCAAATTTAAAGAACTTCAAAAACCTTCAAAGAACCAACTTTTAATATTTGGCGCCAAAATGCTACAAGGTCATCCAAAACCCGATCCGAGCATACGCCCAAGTCCGAAATTATCATATGAACCTATTGGAACCGTCAAATCCCGATTTCGAGGTCGTTTACTCAAATGTTGACCCAAGTCAAACTTAACCTCTTAAGACCAACTTAAGGAACCAAGTGTTTCGATTTCAACCAGAACCCTCCCAAATCTCGAACTAACTATCCCCACAAGTCATAAATCAGTAAAAACACATACAGAAAATCTTATTTAAGAGAGCAGGGTTCTAAAAAGCAACAACATTAGTCCAGACAAGCCCATCGGCTTTTCAAGTAGAGAAAGGTGGAAAAGAAATTCTAGGAGGGTAATCATTGAATGAAAAAACGTGTAACATGTATATAATATGTAAATGTAAATACCTTGTCGATACCATATCTCAATCTAGGAAGCAGTTCCTCTACAACACCGAATCAGACAGTAAAAGAAAGATACCCAAGTGATACAAGCTAGTAATAATTAAATAATAACTATAATAATAATTAAACAAATTATAATTACTAAGTTCTAAACTATATTGGCTTATGAAAATTCCTTTAAATAATATGAATATCGTATACTACCCTTTTAGTGTGAGGCCCAGGAGTGGTAGTTCTATTCATCATGACTTCAAACCATGGGCGTTTTGCTCGTTCAAAGAAGGTGTGTTATCTGGAACCCCATTTGATAAAAGGGCCGCCAACGGAAGAAGACTGCTTCAGAAATCCGGTAACGTTGTCCATTCACACTGGGCCAAATTTTAAGAATGTTAGAAGACCAATCGGTCGCATATTCTTATACATAGATTATACAACTATTATATACAAATTTTATAATATATATAAATATATATATATATTATACATTCGTCAATTATTTATAAATTCAATAATTGAATGGGCAACTATTTAGGTTAATTCTCCTATTCCGTTATTCACGAGAGTAGCTTTTGTTGAAGAATTCTCGGTTATCAACAACACTTTCGAAGCCTCCAACATATCAAGTACTTGTATTAAACAAAGATTGGATGCGGCATAGTTACATGTTGGTAGAAACGTACAGCTTGTTTGGATGGCCGTTATCTGTTGTATTATATCGTATTGTCTTTAAATACAATATTTATTTCGATTGTTACTTAAATATATTGTATTGTTAAATTCATTGTTATATAGTGGTCGAATAGTTATCTTATTTTTTTCTCATCTTGCCCTTCAATATTATTAAATAATCATATTTTATCCTTTACCCTACTTTTTTTATATAATAATTTTACCTTGTACCTTACTTTTTCTTTATAATATTATAAGTTTATTCTTCATATTGTTAGTACATGAACATGATATTATGAAACGACCGGAAGCTAATATATCTATCCAAATATCGTATACATCAAAACGATACAGTACAATAATACTATACAGTACAACACAATACATTACAATACAATATGATACATTATGAAATGACACATAATAACCATCCAAACAAGCTATTACATGCAACGAGTGATTACACCCAGTTTATGAGTGTAAGTTGTCTTACATATATACTTTTTTTATACTTAACCATGGTTAAGTGATGCACATTTTCACTTTAGTTTGTTGATTCTTAATGTCAAATGATTAAGGTGTAAACACACGATACGAGCAAGATTAACTAAATAACTAGAAACAAGAAAAGACCCGGCTAGACAACAATGACCACTATGGTTGTCGAGATTCACATTTAAGACACTACAATTTGAATTCCAGCGAATGTCGTTCGTTGGCATAACGCCTTGATACATGTGTCTGGGATGAATCTCCGCTTCTTTATACTCTTTGGAGGCTAAAAACTCTCATTCCTTCAAGCAGATATAAAATTACCAACTTTTCGGTTAAGAAGGAAAAAGACTTTAAACCTTCATCGACGCCAACACACTGGCAGGGGGAGCATCATGGAAAGCGAGGCTCGACACCCCTTGACTGCGGCTTTATGAATTAAAACTGGATGTTGGCTTGAAGAAAAATGCAGGAAAAGAACATGGAGCCTCTTTCATTAATTTAAGGGTTGAGAACAATCTAGCAAACTAAGCTCATAGAACATAGTGCCCTCTAAGTAGCTCTCAACCATTGCAGTGATTTGGTGAAACTGGATGTGCTGATCTAAGAAGTTGCCTCTGTGGAGGATTACACTTAAAAGAGAAGAGGATTGTTCAGTATATACAAACTACAATTGAAAATACTTTCCAATTGTGAACTAACACTTCCTAGGCCCAATAAAAGACAGGGAAAATGGACCTGCATTCTCTGTTGTACAAGAGAAGATGCTCCTACTAAATTTACACCTCTTTTCATAACCGATATCTCCATTCTTAAAAAACATAAATGCTCCATTAGCCAGAGTCCGCAGAACACGAGGGGCAGTATGTTATGAAGTTTTGACTAAACCTGCTGTCCAATTCCTCCAATCTAACTTACCAATAGATTTGTTCCTAAAGCTGACCATTTCTTTGAAATCGAAACTCCACTTTTGATTATTGCTTTCCGGTTTTCCTGATTCAACTTCTTCTCTTCCTTCTTCCTTTGTGTCGACACCTTCTTCTGCAGCTTCTTTCTTTTCATCTACTGCTTCTTTCACAGTCTCAGGCACTGCTTCAGCTTGAGCTGCTGCATCAGTTATGATATTCCCGAGTATATCAACGACCTCACTCATTTTAGGGCGAGATCTTGGATTCTTCGCGAGGCATTTGTTGGCCAGCGATGCAAGTCTTTGAGCTGACTTGACACAATCATGGCCTTCAAGTCGAGGGTCGAGAATAAAATGAAACTTCTTTGAGTCTGAAACATAGGGTCTCACCCATTCCAGTAGTTTTTGCTCAGCTCGAGGAAGGTTTCGTTCCAACACTCTCCTTCCTGTGATAAGTTCATAAAGAACAACTCCGAAGCTCCAAACATCACTTTTAGCAGTGAGTCTTCCAGTCTGGACATATTCAGGGGCCGCATAGCCTACCGTACCTACAACCTGAGGAATTGCTATGTCAGGCATTGCACAAAGAGACAATATCTACTGTAGATTATCAAAGACATGAATCACAGTTCTTATAATATCATGATCTTTCTGCTCGAAGTTTTATACTCCCTCCATCCCAGACATTGTTTGAGTAGGCACGGGTTTAAAAGAAAGACTTTTGAAACCTGTGGTCTAACACAGGTCATAGACATTAATGGGAAGTTTAAGTTTAAATTGTTTTTAAATAGAGAAAAATGTCATTATATTTAGGATAGACTAAAAAGGAAACTGTGGGAGTAAGAAAAGAAAAACTTATTAATTCCAGATTGAGACCCACTGACGCCAAAAAACTTACTGATGTTGAGATATGGCTTAGTCCTGCAGCTGGACCTTGCCGAGCCAGTCCAAAGTCTGAAAGCTTTGCATTTAAGTCTTCATCCAGAAGAATATTTGATGGCTTGAAGTCTCGAAATATCAACTGAACCAAAGACAGTAGCGGAAAGATAACATAAGGACAACTTCTAGAACTAGAAATGTCAAAGGTTAGTAGTTGGTAGTGCTGATAAGAGGCTGCAATCCTGAATATATCAAGGGATCGCGGACAATATCAAGTTATGTTGCTATCTCTGTTGATAGCCATACTGAAGTTTGACTTGGGTCCATGCACCAACAATGTCATGTTTTTTCATAGGAGTCTACAAACACATATATAAGAAAGTTTTAGTGAGTTCACTCTATAATCAACAAACTTAAAACTATCTGATTTCATCCTAGAAGGCATAACTTTGACTAACTGTAGAAGCACTGATGCAATTACCATCCAAATTTCAGAATTGTCAGAACGTGCAGTGCTCCATATCCATTAAGCCAATTTTTCTTAGTGAGACGACTTATCTTTTGGTAGCTTGTTTAAAAACCATGTAAATAAATGGCGAATTAGTATGAAGCAGTTTGAAGAAAGGGACTGCTTTAAGCTTGGATAAACATCAGATTTGTCTTGTTTAAAAAAATCCAGCCAAATGATTTTCTTTCTTGGCTTCTTATCTGTCATCCCAAAAGGGGAGTCTTGGCGTAACTAGTAAAGTTGTTGCCATGTGACCAGAAGGTCATGGGTTCGAACCGTAGAAACATCCTCTCGCAGAAATGTAGGGTAAGGCTGCATACAATAGACCCGTGTGGTCCAGGCATCCAGCCCTTCTGCCCTCTTTATATTTGTCATCCCACCCAATCTCATTTGCTCATCTTCCAAGTCCCTTTGTGCTTCTATTCATCTCATGTATTCTATTATCCTCCAGTTGATGATCAATAAAGAATTAATCAACAACTGTCTTTTTGTTACCTTTCTCAAAATATTAGTAAATCTGTTTTTAACATCACTGACAATTTAGCTAAGCGAACTACTTTTCATTTTATAAGAATCAGGAAAATATTCGGTAAGCTAGTTCACCTTACCAACATGATTCAAAGGATTAAGTCGTTGCATTTACTCAATATCAAGGGACTGAAAGACAAGAAAGAGGTTTTTCTTCCATAAAAAGATAAAATATTAATGGGATGATTTCAACCCTCTTCCTTGAACTGAATTTCTACTACAGTAATGTGCGAAGCTTTTCCTTTAGTAAGGATATCTTGAAGAAAGAAACAGGGTGAGGTCATTAAGTAAAACGCATGAACTACCAATTGAGAAAACACGTAATGGATTCTGAAGAAAGACATCTAAATCACCTGAAAATCCATCTCTTCATGCAGATATGCTAATCCACGAGCTGCATCTTGGGCAATTTTTAATCTCAAAGTCCAGGAGAGGGGAGCTCGTGATCGGGCCAACAGATGGTCCTCCAAGCTTTTGTTACGCATGAGTTCATAGACTAAAAGACGTTGCATCCCTCTTTCATCATCCTCTGCACAATAGCCGATTAACTTCACTAGATTTGGGTGCTTCACTACACCTAAAAAGTTTACTTCATTAATCCACTCCTTATGCCCCTGAATACTAGACCACAGAAAAATGAAACACATAAGATGATTGTAGAGAAAACTCAGCATTATCTTATGACACATACAAGATAACTGAGCTGAGAGGTGATAGGTAAAGAAATAAACTAGAAGACCAAAACTATCATATCTGAGTCGATGATCCCGAGGTCCTAGTTTTTGAATCACCAGTTTTTTTCCCCCAAATTAAAGTTTTTTTCTGGCAGATTATAAAAAACAACCGGTCTTTTTCTTGAATAGTTTATTTTACCTCCCATCCTAATAATAATAACAATAAGAACAACCAGAACGAACAACAACCACAATACATCATCATCATCATCATTCCCTTTCAGTTTAACACTTCTCAACGGTTACTTTGATCAATTTCAGAATTAACCGCATTACATTAATATCTTTTATAAAATTAAAAAAAGATACTTTATGCAATTTCCTTTTTTTTATGGAGGTGACTGGGCCCGCTGTTGCGCACATCGACTATTCCACAAGGTATATCCAAATGACAAAATGATAACAATGTAAGACAAAATTCACTTAGCTTATCAGCCCCAATAATTATTCACATTATAAGCATATAATGAATCTATTATCTTTTTTTTTTCTCTTCAAAATCAAATTTCTGCAAATTAAATCACTCCAATCACCTTAATGGAAATAGCACTCAAAAGTTCAAAATTTTATCTAAAACACATCCATAAGCATAATAGCTAAAATATTCAATAGAATCTAAGTCCTAAATGTAAGAAATATTTCCACAGTCATGTAACTTATAAGATAATTCAAGGTAAACATCTATTTCTATGATAAACATTAATTGGTAATCTGATTAAAAAAGATTTAAGTTATATGCGCTAATGATGTAAAGCTTTTGACGTGAATTTTAGCCAGTAATTGCATATCAAACCATTTTTACCAGGTTACCAATTAGAATTTAACTATTTTCAAGATTTCAATTTACTATTAATTACCTTATATACAAGTAACTTGACTGTATAAATATTGTGGGTAAACAACAGTAAAAAAAAAAAAAAAAAAAAAAAAAAAAAAAAAAAAAAAAAAAAGAACCTTTGTACTGTCATTGTATATAACTTTAATTTTATTTAATATAAAGGAGAAAAGCATGCCTGGAATCCATGGCGATTCAATCGTTTAACAGCAACTTCCATTTCACCAACAACTCCTCTATACACACACCCAAATCCTCCTTCTCCGATCATTAAACCTCTACTGAAGGCTTTCGTGGCTAATTTCAGCTCATAAAATCCAAAAACCCGCAGATCATTAGCTCGTCGCTGAGTCAAGAACTCATAAAACTCGAACGAGTCAGTATAATCCCTCGAGTCCGAGTCCAACTCGGACTTTGACCTCCGCGTATCAACGGTTGCACTGCTTGATGCTACGCTCAATGAACGAACCCATGATACTTTTGATTCCCTTGAACTTAATGTTGTCCCTTCTTCTTCTTCTTCTTCTTCTTCGTCCTTTGTAAAATAGAAGCATTTCATTTCTGTTAATTGCTTTAATTTTCTGGGTTTTGGTTTAATTTAAGAGAAGGTAATATTAAATGTAAGGAACAGACAGTTGAAGAAAAGATGAGAGAATGGTAGATTTGAAAACGATGAGTCATTGAGTGGGAGTTTGAAGTGCGGGTGAACAAACATCACCTCTCGGACTTTATGAATGTTGGAAAAACATATTCCTGTTCTCTACCATCATTATATATATAGTTACTTACTTTGTTGTCTGTTCCTTCTCTCCCAAAATTTATTTTTACTTTTACTTGTGAATTTTAGCAAATAAAAAAAATTATATTTTTATTCTTATTTTATCCTTATTATTAATTACTTATTTTATAAATTATTTCTTAAAATACTATTATTATTATAAATAAATATTATAATAAAATATATATTTTATTTATTATTTTTAAAGGAACGGGTAGAGATCATCCTTAACAAGTAAAAATAAACAGCGAGAGTATTATATAATATTTTCTTTCGATATATTTTTCTTTTTAAGTTTTTTCTAAAAGAATGACACACTTGAGGATTTCAAAAAAAAAAATTAGTTTTGTATTTTTTTAATTTTACTTTTAAGGAGAAATTCTTACCTCGTAAATTTTAGTGAATCTAATTTGAACTTTATGTGTTTAAATTCATAACTTTACCAGTTATTTATATATACTTAGTAAATTTTTTAATATATATATATATGATCTAGCCCGAAAATTATGGGTTCAGAGCCCATAACTTGTTCATTGAGTATGCCTCTGTTTAGAAGTGCTTTAGTCATACAAATTTTATGACATATTTTACCTCACAAAATTTAAAAGTTTTATTTCTTTTATTAAATTCTATGCCAATTCATATTATGTTACGTAAATTGAAACTGAAGTAATAGATGTTTGTATATATATAAATCATCTTGTTTAAAATAAAAATAAACTTTAAAGTTAAATTATTTATAAAATATAAAAAGGAAAAAATTCATTTTTAACAAACTGAAAAAAAAACTATTAATACTTTGTGGTGTATATAATTGATGTAGCCGATGTGTATGTATAGATTATAATATAAAATAGAAATAGGAGGAGCGGGTTTTCTTGATCATGATATTGTCGTGTTGGAGAGAGAGACGGACAGCGCAAACGATATACATTTTTTGAAAGAAAATTGAACTTCAATCAAACATCTTTATTTTGTATCATTTATTTCGAATATTTTTGAATATTATAATAAAAATACTGTTATAAAAAATATCTATTAAAACATAACATAAAAGTTGATTTCGGAAAAACTTAACTTATATAATGAAGTGTTATTATATAGGGATGCTATTATAATAAGGTCTGATTGTATTAGATGAAATTTTGGCGTTAGTGGTTCAATTTGAAAAATTAAGAAAATGAAAGGTTGATATTTTTTTTTGTTTCTCATCCGGTGTCCGATATTCATATTAGAGCCCGATTATATCCGAATTTGCACCGCATAGAGTTTCATTCGGAGGGAAGCGCTCCCTATCAAATATTTTTTTATACCTAGAACTCGAACTCGAGACCTCTGGTTAAGGGAAAAATAGTTCCATTCACTGCACCACGTCATTTGGGGGTGAAAGGTTGATACTTCAAAAACATAGCCCTCTTTCAAAATTCTCTTTCTTTATCAGCCAAAACACATCTCTGAAAAGTAATCCCATGTGGTGTTGAAAACATTTGAAAATATTATTTTTACAAAAAAGAAAATTAAGCACAAATGGCGTGCTTAAGTCTTCAATTTTTCTAAATCACATGGAAGATGAATATTGTGAAGAGAAAAGAAATACCTCAACGGGGGTTTGTGTTATAAACTATTGCTTAAAAGGTGTATGCTATGAAGTTCTTTTGGTTAATTATTTAGATATCATGTGCTAATTATGCAATTATATTGCATTATTTTATTTCGTTCTATCACGTTATAAGTTGACAATTTTACACAAATTGTCAGCTGAATTTACTGTATATTTTTTTAATCGGTGTACATAGATTATATATAGTTTTTACACATATTATATATATCATCGATCATTTTTAATTTAACAATTGGTGGATAACTATTTAAATTAATTTTCTGTAAGTGAAACGGCAATTGTGTCTCAAATTTATTAAATTTGGGATCAGAAAGTAGTGATAGTTCATTGAAATACAATACGTCCATAATATTTAAATTTGAGTGAATTATTTCTTTTTATCGTAAAGCTATTGTTTCCCCAAGCATGCTAAAAACCGAACATAAGTAGTTGGTGAAAAGGTCCGGACAAGTTTTGTTGTTAAGGAAAATGCATAATTAAGCAGGTGGAGCGTATTACAAGCAAACTCTTTGTCATTATTATAACATCACGAGATCCTATTTAATTGGCTTAAGCAACAAGCCACATTGTTATGAAGGCTCACTGAAAGGTTAAAACTTAATCGCATGTTGCTCCCAAACGCATACGCAAGTATATGTGGTCGACAAGTAATATATGATTGTAAGTCCAGATATTGTATTTATAGAGACTTGTGATTAACTATTTACTAAATTAAACTAAGACAATCAATTTATTCAAGCGAATCCTAAAGTGTTAATATTTAACTAAACTTAATCGAAAGTAACAAACTAGTAAGAAATTAAAAGAAACAATCTGGAAGATATTAGAGACAATATTCTAGAGCTATGGGTTGGCTAACAATCCCGTTGAGTTTTCCACTTAAATCGTCTAATTAGTTTATCTGGTTTATTAGTTGACATGGTTAATATTACTCGTAGCTTTCTCCCGAAGTACTACTCGTCTATTCAAGCTAATTTAACGCCTATATTCCTATGGAATTAGAATTAACAAGAACGTATTAATAATTCCTGTATAGTAACCAAGCAACGCGATTAGGTATATTCCTATCCTAACCGCAAATCCCCCTCCTAAGAGTTAAGATCTTGCTCTACTCAATCTTATTTGCAATCTAAAATTCCCTCTCCCGAGTTCAATCTTAGATTCGTAGATAGTATTCAATTGGTGATCAAGCAATCAAATAATTAAGTGCAAGATTGAATAAATAGACCAATATGATAAACTAATAAGAACAATTCAAGTTTCAAACTACAACGTTCATGTAACACCCAAAATTCTAGAACTAATAAACTATGAGATTAAAGGAAAAAAAGAGAAGAAAAACTAGTTAGAACCTTCCTCCAAGCGTGATGTTCTTGCCTCCGGTTGCAAAACTCCCTTCAAAGTGGTGTTTTTGGGTCTATTTATATGTGTATGAAAAGACCTAAACGTGTAGGTCAAGTCCCAGTCAAACCAGGAGTCGAAATAAAGCTTCAAAACTCGGAATGGACCTGGCCTCGCCAGGCTAAAGCCTGGTTCAGCCTGGCCTTTGGCTGACCTCGCCAGGCTAAAGCCTGGTTGAGCTGACTTTTGCCTGGCCTCTCCTTTTCACTGTTCTCGCGCTCACTTTCAAGGTTGAAGTATCACTTTTGTTCTACTTTTATCTCCAATTCACCTACACATAAAATAGACTCCATTACGCGCAAATAAAATGTAATTTATCATTAAAGCATGTAAAATGTAAGACAAAACTATGAAATTATAGCCCCACATCATCGCACATCGTATTTATACTAAGCTAATGGATATAAAACATATATTTCACGTATTTACTTTTTAACACTCAACCATGATTAAGTGATATACATTTTTACTTTAATTTATTGATTCTTTAGGTTAGTAGTATAGTTAGGTGGAAATATCTATTGCGAATAAATATTTACCCACATATTTCATACACACATTATGATACCCCTAAAATACAGTATAAAGTATACAATAATCTAGAATAGGAACTAAAACCTTAAAGCTCCAAACCTGAATTCGTATATAGTAATTAAATTGTGACATTTGATTGACACCATCTATACAAAATTTTGCGTACGCCACCTGTGACGGATCAGTAGTGCTAATCAATATAAATAGTAAAGCGACATAGGTAATGCCACTTATCGTGCATATTGCGATATCCACCTACACTTATGTGTTTGGTGTGCGAATAAAGTTCCGTAATAATAGTTGAAAAAACATATAAGGTGTATGAATCTCTTAAAGGTGTAAAATGTTTTAGTAAAAATAATATGAGTTTAGCCCAAAACGAACAATATCATACTACGTTAACATTATCATAAATATCTCCCATCAGCCACTAAAAATAGATGATTCATCATAGCTTTGAATGCATCTTGATTTTTCTCATTCAACGTCCTGACATTTGCCTACTAATTATTTTAATCTAAGTAGACTATCATCAACGCAAACTGAAAAACAAGAAGGACAAAGTTGAAAAAATTTCTCAACGAACAAAATTAGAGAATAGTTTTTCATTATTCCCCCCAAGAACTGCAAAATACATGTAAAAGTAGTTTTGAAGTTTTTGCAAAAGCCTTCTGTGATGTTTGGTTGAAAAAATTTCTGATAATTTTTTTCTGCCTATTTAACAAATATCATTTAGATACATGGTACCATATTATCACTGTACCTAATATTTCTTTATAAGAATTATTAGAGAAAATATTATACTACTATTTTGTCTGAAAAAGAATACATGCTTAACGTCAAAGACTGGGGCGTGGCTACACCTATTGGTCAAAGTGTGCATTCATCTCTTCCTCTACGATTTTTTTTCGAAGTATCACAATCAAAATTTTGGATCATTTGCATCTACTACTTCTATTTGATAAATAAAGGCAGGTCGATGTACGAAATATCTCGTAGGAGATGTTGACAATTTATCTTAATGCAAGTATTAACTGCTGCTCTCATGACTTGAACCCGTGATCTATAAATCCACATAGACAACTTTACCGTTGCTCCAATGCTCCCCTTCACTACTTCTATTTGATATTCTCAAAAAAATTTAGTATACACCTTAGGCGAAGGATCAAATATGAAATTTATAAGCAAAAATCCAAAAATATTTTCCTCTCCGCTTCTTGTTTTTTGTTTGAAAAAATTGGAAGTTCCTACCTTGTTGTTTCTTTTTATCAGTAGTGGTGACAGCAACATTGCCTTGCATATGCATGTGTAGCATGTCAGCAACCAAATTCGTCGCCAAAGTCAGATGTATGTTTAGTACTTATTTGACTCGTGAAAAGAGAAATTTCTCTATTCTTGAATTGGTCTTTAGTCTAGGATAACGTTCTATGACATTGGCCTCCGCGAGTTTAAAGAAAGGTAGCCAAATCATCCTCTCTACCAACCTTGTTTATTGTAGGGATTTTTTAACAAATAATTGGTCGAATTTATTATTTATTTTTATTAGTAAGTATACATAAATTATACATAATTATAGATATATTATATATTTGATTGACTATTTTTTAATTTAAGCAATTGAATATATAACTATTTGGTTAATTCTTCTTTAATTAGTATAGTAGTTATTTATTTGTATATTACGATGGCGTTTCACTCAAATTATAACACGATTAGTAATTAGGGGTGGCAAACGAGTGGGTCGAGTATGAGCAGGTCGAAAACGGGTAATGCAAAATGGATAAATTATCCGGCCCCGCCCGACCCATATTTAATACGGATAAAAAATAGATTAACCAATAGATAATATGGATATTATCCATGGCTTCTTGAATATGTTCAGACTTGAGCAACCTCCAATTTAAGACTTTACAAATGTAAAAGTTAAACTCATTAGTTATTCATTGGTTAATCATTTCGTTATCCATTTTCTAAGTGGATAATATTATTCTTATCCATATTTGATATGTTTTTTAAGAGTTCATTATCAAATTCATTTTTAATAAATAATATGTGTGAATAACTGTTTTCTTTTAATCATGTTGCCACCACTATTAGTAATCGATTAACTTACTACAATTCAGACACATGGTCGTCGAAGAAATATGCATCCTCACCAAAATCTAAACATATAGAGATCCACTATAAGTACAATAGTTGACATTCGAATTTACGAACTCTTAAGTTGTTACTCTTATGTCTTGATCATTCATCTGTTCTCTTAGGTACCACAATAAATATAACAGAAAAGGGCCCGGTGGATATATTGTTCAATACTGTCCCCTGTTATACTTTCCGTCTCTAAAAGCCCTTATCGTCCAACAAAGTAGTATATTTGTTCCTATTTTAACGGCTGGGACACGTGGCACTCTCTGAAAGACCAAGACACTCCACTTCACTAAATAAACCCAACCCGCCCCAGTTCCCTTGCCCTGCCCGACTAAATAAACCCATAAATCAAAAACCCACCGTAAAAACATAAGCAAAACATCAAAATTCTAGGGTTTCTTCATTGTTCCCTTGTTTAGTATTCAACTGGTCGGAATACTGCTTTACGATGTCAGAAAATAACTGTTCGCCAAAGATGATCTGCCGTTGTGGGGAAGTTGCTGATTACTTTACTTCAAAAACTCTCTTAAACCCCGGTAGAAAATTTTACAAATATCCTAAACCTGAGGTACTTTTTATTTCTGTATTTCGATTGCTGTTACAATTCCCAACTTTTTAGTGTTCAATCGTTGAATTTATTTTGTTGTGGATTATGTAGAGAGTGTTGACTCATGTCACTGCATAGTTTTGAAGATTGACAAAAGGCTTCCCAGTTGAACCAGGTCCATCAAAGCACACATCATGAACTGACAAGCTGGCACATANAATGAACCAAGAATTGTCTCCTAATGTGAAAAGGTTACAAACTGATCTGATTAATTGAAGTCGAATTCAGCAAGGAAAGTAACAAAACAAAGGAAGTTGAGTTTGGTTCGAATTGGTTCACCCAGGTAGAGTTGAACTGGAATTGGAAGACAAGCTCAACGACTGAATCTATAAATACTTGATGTATTTCTGCTGAAATTCCAGATGCATAAAGCTGAAGTGAATCAAAATCTGAAAGCAAAATTCCCAGAGTTATTTTTGCTAGCAGAATTA
>ML314790.1:0-32464 GCA_005239505.1 Nicotiana paniculata | reverse complement strand
TCCTATATTACTTGTCGACCACGTACACTTGCGTGTGCATTGGGAAATCAACCAACACTTAGTCTCTACTTGAGAAAGATAGACTAATAGCATGTTTGGCCAAGCTTCTAAAATCAGCTTATTTTGAGAAGTGTTTTTCTCAAAAGTACTTTTGGTGAGAAGCAGTTTGTGTTTGGCTAATTAATTTGAAAAAGCACTTTTGAACAGTAATTAGTGTTTGGCCAAGCTTTTGAAAACTGCTTCTAAGTGTATTTTTCTCAAAAGTTCTTCTCAGAAAAGTGCTTTTGGAAAGAAGCTACTTTTTTCTGCTTCTCAAAATTGCTTTTGCTTCTCCTCAAAAGCACTTTTTCCCTTCCAAAAGCTTGGCCAAACACCTCAATTTTTGGCCAAAAGTGTTTTTGGCCCCAAAAAGCACTTTTGGCCCAAAAACAAATTTGGCCAAACAAGCTATAAGTCTAGAAAAACTTGGCTAACTAGGAATAGTGTGAACTCAAAAAAACCAATAGCCCCAATTAAAGAGTCGAACCTAGAGATAGTAAGACCCGACTAGAGCATTTATCACTTGCTTTGTGAAATACCCATTTGGACTTGAGAAAGCGAAATCGGGAAAAGTCACTTAAACTACTGAGAGGTATAGAGTGACTAGTTGAGTGTGATTGCTATATTATATCACGATCAACAAAATATGCCATAAAGCTCTAAATCTGTTAGGTAACCAACTAGGCGAAAGTTGCAAACCTAGATCTTTTTATCTCTTGAAAAATAACCAAAACCAAAAATATTGTCTCCTAGTTTTACAATTTCAATCAATAGCTTAAAGTATAAGGCATATCAGTAGCTTAAAGAAACAACAAACGAGAATGTGGAAGAGAAATCTAGGGCATATCAGTAGATAATGCCAACTCCCGTCTTCAGGCCCCAATTGTTTTGTCCGGTGCTGCGGGGCTGAGTACCGGGTCCCTACCATCTTTGGTTGGAGATCATATAATAACCAACACTGCATTTGATGCAGTTGCTTCTCTTTTTTCAACCTCATCAGCTTCATCTCCACCTTCGCCTACACCAGCAACTGCTTCATCCGCATTTATTCTTCTACCAACAGCTTCCATATCACCTCCACTGGACATACTTGATCATGAAGGAAGGGTTCATCTTCCCCAGTCCCCAGTTCATGGGAATTTGGGGCAAAATTATGCTCCCCCCTCTGAAGATCCGCAATGGAGGAGGAATGTTACACTTTCGGTCTCCATTGGATGCAACTTGCTATCCCGGCCGGTGGAACTTGCTAATTACATAAAGCCTTCAGAGAATGATTGGTAAAAGATTTAGGCTCTCTCGGGAGAGTGCTTGTTGAACAACTCCATGCATTACGCTGCAACGGTATTTTCTTTATTCTTTTGTTGTTTCTACTATTTTTGTATAAACACATCCTGAGATTGTTTTCTCATTTTGTAGGCCAACTTTCTTGCTTCCGAGGGCCTTCGAAGGTTGATTAGGGAATAAGAGGAACTTACCTCCGAGCGGGATCAACTTTTGGTTTAACGGGACAAAACCGTTATTCGCCTCTCAGAATTGGAAACTAAGGTTGCCGAGGTTGTTGTGTTAGAAACTCGTTTGCAGCAAAGTGAGAAGGAAGTGGAGACCCTTAGCCAAGAGATTGCCCATTTGAG
Source organism: Nicotiana paniculata (assembly GCA_005239505.1). NCBI lineage: Eukaryota > Viridiplantae > Streptophyta > Magnoliopsida > Solanales > Solanaceae > Nicotiana > Nicotiana paniculata. Next base: position 30,794 of record ML314790.1, on the reverse strand, counting down.
GGTCCAATTTGAAGAGGCTAAAGCCAAATGGACTGAAGTCCATAATGCCATTCTTGTTGCATCTGATCGTGAGGCTGCCTCTGCTGAAAGATTAAACAACTTAGAGGCAGCCTTGAATTCTATGGCTGAAGAACTTGCTGTTGCAGAGGTGAAATATGCCCAGTTGGAGGATAAGAACAAGAGAAGCATTGAGCGTAATAAGATTTCCATCTCTAATGTCCGCGAGCTTGATGTTAACCTTAAGTCGTTTAGATGCGCCGAGGAAAACATGTCTGCCGAAGTCATCCAACTCAAAAAAGAACTCAAGCACCGAGCGGCTTCCCTCGTTGTAGAGAAAACTTACGCTATGTACAACATGAGGAGGAAAACCTCGGAAGAGGCCAAAGCTGGTATCATTGATTATGATGCCAAAATTTCTAAGGCATGTTGGTCTCGTCCAATTTCACTCCTCTATTTGAGGATATGAAAATGGTTGATGCAATAATAATACCCAACAGATTCGGGAGCGAATTCCACAGGAAGTTATGCGAATGAGTGCTAGTAGTATATATCTTAGTGCATGACTTTGTATATCTTAATTTGCACTTCCGTAATATTGGGTTTTGTTTGAAAACCTAACTTAAACTACGATTGCGATTTAACTGGCGAACATAGGAAATTATTTTTGGTTGTTTTTCAAATGATAAAAAAGGCTTAGGGCTATGACCTTCACTTAGGTATTTGCTTAATGGGTTGTAAACTTTAAAGCTTGTTTTATTGGTTGGGGTGTATTATAGCGATCAACAGTCAAGTACCCATTCAATAACTCTCGGTTATTGAGTGATTTTGCGCAACTTGGCTTTCTCAAGTCCAAATAGGTATTGAACAAAGCAGTTGATAATAAGCTCAAGTCGAGTTTTACTATATCTAGGTTCAACCCTTTAATTGGGCTTATCAATCTCTCGATTGACCAAATTTCTTTCTACCCAAGTTTTCCTAGACTAAGTCTCTCTTTCTCAAGTAGAGACCAAGTCAAATAGGCATAAAATAATGTTTGAAACAATTAATTCTTCAAATAAAATCAAGAACAAGGCTAGATAACCAACACCCAACCATAAACAAGCAATAAATCAAATACCCATTAAGTTTACACACTAGGGTTGGATCACAACCCTAGTGAAAATCTAGCTACTCATGCTTAAATTAGAAGATAAAGAAGAAGAAGAAGAAGTGCTAATTAAACCCATATTAATAATTAAAACGATGAAAGTAATATTCAAAAGCTTAAAATAGCAAAAACTACTAAAAAGAGCAAAGAAAAACGTCTAGAGTGGTTGCTGGTGTCAAAAGTTGACCTAAAAAATGAATCTCTTCTATTTATACAGTGCTGGAAGTTTTGGACAAAAATACCCTTTCGGAGGTTCTGCGGCCGCACAATTCCCTGTGCGATCCGCACTTTACTTCAGCCTGACATAAATGGAAACATGCAGCTGCATAATTCTGAACTGCGGCTAGACTTCTTTAATTCTGCGGTCCGCACATTTTTTAGTACGACTGCACATTGCTCTTCTGCGGACCGCAAAAATATAAATTTCGGTCGAGTAGTTGATCTTCTGCGGCCGCACAATAATTGTGTGGTCCGAACTTCTGCTGAACTTGAATGCAGGTTCTCTGAACTTTTGCTCTTGCCCAGGTTCTGCAGCCGCATATTTCATATGTGGACCGCACCTTACACTTGTCTCTGATAGGATTTTCTTCACAATCTGCGGCTGCAGATTATAATCTGCGGTCCGCACTTTTGAGCTTCTGTGCCTGTTTTTGTCCTTGATTCAGATTACTCCTTCTTGAGTTGGTTTCATCTTTGGGTCTCATTTTCCACTATTCCTGCAATTAAGCATATTTCATCAGTTTTCAGGAACACAATTAAACACATTTGGAGTAAAATGAAAGCAAAAATGTGCTAATAAATAATCAAAATCCCCATTTATCAACTCCCCCAAATTTAAGCTTTTGCTTGTCCCCAAGCAAATAAGGTAATTCACACATCCACAAGTTAAGAGCTATTCTAGCTAATCAAGGATGCATCAATCACAAATCAATTGGGACCAACAATTACCCACAACACTTAACAAGTCAATGGGTTGAACTTTTAAGCACAAATAGTTCTAATGTGACACTTGAGTATCAAGAGTTGACTTTATTCATCAAGGAAGCCCGCTCTTTCATGTAGGTCATTGTGAATCCCATACTCCTCCCCATCTACTCTCTGTTTTCATATCTCACTTAAGAATGTAGCACTCAATTCAAAGATTGTTGAAATGTTCGCTCATCTCTCCCAAAAGAATGTCACACATACGACTTTAAGTACCATAGGCTTTCCCCTCATGTAAATCACCACTAATGTAAGATCACTCGACTTGAAATTACATAGGGCTTTTTCGGAATGCAATGAAGGCTTTGGGACTAAGGTTGGATATGCTATGATAGAACGGGATCATCTTTCCTTAAGAACTGCATTTTCTCTTATTGGCTCATGCTTTGCCAACTCTTTGAGGAATTTTCTTTTCCTTAGGGAAATTAGAGAGACTTAGCATCACTCTTTCTTGGTCATGACATTCATTTTCTCCTTCTTTGCTCTCTCCATGATTTGCATCATTACTAATCTTTGAAATCCCTTCAACTCTTCAACTTATTCACTTTCTTTTTGCATTTTTTTTGTTCTTTCTTTCTTTTTCTTGCCTTTCCTTCTCGTCATTTATTTTCTCTTTTTGTGTCTTGATACCTTTTTCAAACTCCTCGTCTCTCCCCCAAACTTATGTTTTTAGCCAATTGTTTCACAAGAGTGTTAAGGAAAGCTCGAGTGCCAAGAGAGGGTCACGACAGAACTGGTAAATGCTTGTAACATGGTGATCAATTGAGAAAGGTTTTAGGCTAAAGTGGGTTGACTAGGGATAACAACATTGGTGGCCATGGAAAATTTCAAACGGGTCAAGGAGAGCCTATAATCACTTCTCAAGCCAAGCAAAACTTAAGATTTCGCCTAGAAACACATTCAGAGCAAGTTCTAGACCATTTGCACGGATACTTGGACTTGCAACAAAAACATCTCACCTCTCACGCAACTGGATTGTTACAAAGGATAGATTCGAGGGCCCACAATGACCATATTCAAGATTGAAAATCACTATGGCTCGACTAAACTAATCGATGATTGCCTAAGTCAACACAAGAGTCACAAGGTCACTAACTAGAGTTATTTCTTTCCAAAAACCTTGTTTTTAACCATAAGAACATAGTTAAGTGTGTTAGTACCAAGTGAAGCATGTTTGACTCTTCGAGCTTGACTCAATTAGGTCTTTTTATTCATTACTACAACTATTCTTACCTAAACACCAAAAATGGACTCAATCCCTTAAGAAGGTTATCACGCCATCCATTGTTGGGAAGAGTCACCCGGTTCACACAAAAAGTACCTTTAAAAAAACTGTGGCATTAAGAAAACCAAAGGCTTATTGGTAACTAAAAACATAAAAAAGAAGCTACTAGATTAAACATAGACTAATAAGAAAACAGAATAAAGAAGCTAACAATCAAACTACTGAAAGCATAACGAATATACATAATGGGAGAGGAAAAGAGAGAATATATACATACAGAATAAAGACAAAGAAGAAAATATTGTCAGTCATTACAAACCAAATGTCTAAAATTCATCCAAATAGCAAATAAAATCCACCCTCTCGAATAAGAATAAACATTGTTCCCGATGCTTAAAAAAACAAGAATAAAGAAGGGTAAGAGTGTAAAGGACTCCCTATGTGTCCTTGGACATCTCTGTGTCCATGGCAGCTTCACGCCCTCAGTCTCTTCTAACTAGATCTCATCATCATCGGCTTTGGGAGTGATTGGGTTGCTGAACATCTGGCGCACTGCCTCAGTAGTGTTGGCAACCGGGTCTAGCTCCTCAAACTGGCCATCTGGTGCCACTGGAACAGATGGTGCTACTGGAGCTGCTGGTGATGGTTGGTCTGACCCTATGAGTAAATCGAATGGAAGATCACCAACTACTGCTATCTTGTTCACCTCTCTCCTCAACCTGTCAACTGATTTCTTAGAGGCCTGGGATCTCCTCATTCTTTACCTGCTTCCTCAGCTCGTCAATCACTGCTCCATGTACTACCAAAGTGTTCATGATGGTGGTTTGGTTTTCCAAGATCTTCTTCAATGTGTCCTCGACCGTTAGAGGAATTTGGGGAGCCGTAGTGGATGATTGTGCAACAACACACTGGATATGTCAGTCAACTTTGAAGTGGTTGTCTGCATTCAATTATTGAGGCTCTCTAGTGTTTGGGAGACTCACAGTGCATATAGTGTATGAGTGGGCATGGGCACCATCTTCAAAACTAATGTGGAGGGCACTAATGCCGAGGGACTTGAAGAAGGAGGTGGAGGCAAAACTGTTGCACTATCAAAAGTATATGCTGAAGTAGAGGGCATGTCAACAGTCTCAACAGCTACCATGGCGGTCTCATCGGACTGGCCCGCAGTAGAAGAGAGTTGTCTTCTTATTTGGGTTTCCATTACCCATCAAAGAACACAATGAGAAAGGCTTCTTCGCCCACATCTTAGTGTCAAAATCCCTTGGTTCCACCCCCACATCTGTAAGGTACTCAGTGATGGTGTTGGGATACAGGTATGCAGTGTCATTTTCCTGGCAACCACAGATATGTTTGCCGACATCACGACACCCGCATTGATTGGGTACCTGGCCATGATAGAAGCGACTAGCACTGCCTTCAAAATCAGAAGATTTGTTTCATTTGACATGGATCTAATCTGCTACATACAATTGTCTACCATCCCTTTGCCTCAAAATTTAGGGTGTTCTGCCGAATAGGAACCCCTGTTGTGGTCTATGCTGAAGGCGGCTCCAGAGTTGCAAGAATCTCATCTAGCCACGAGCGAGTTGCATCTCACATTGCAAACTTTTCCAGGTATTGTACAAGCTCCAAATCCTCAAACCCCAAGTAAGCATTCAGGGTGCTCTGGTCGCATCTCACCTTCAGATTTCTCACTTTTGTTACCTTGGTCCCTTTTTTATATGTGCCACATTGGCGTAAAATCCCCAGACCATGTATTCCTTGGTATCTATCACACTCTCGGTAAACCACATCCACCCCTTTCTCTCTCTGAACTGTCTCAACACTGCTGGATTGTACTTATCAAGGTCTTTCAAATTGAACTGACGCTCAAGAGTGAGCGATCTTGCCAGCCCCCACTATCGGAAGCTCGTGAAGGCACAAATCTATCTACCCAAATCTCTTTCTTTTTTGACCTCTCAAGGCTGGCTACTCTGCTATCACCCCACCGACCATCATTCGGGAGATCATCAACATCCACTATGGTAGCAAGTGCATTGGGGGCATGTGTGGATGAAGTCTCCGAAGCCTGGTTGTTACCATCCGAACCATCAGAAGTGCTCTTAGAAGAGGTAGGTTCGTTTCTAAGTTGGTATCTGCCCTGACGCAGCTGTGGATGTGATTGCACAGCAGTCTGCTCTTGCACTGAGTCGCCCTCCAATGCTTCCCTTGACGGGGCATATGAACTTCATTTGGAGGGCTCCTGATGTCTACCCTGACATTCTATAAAGTGCTTTTGCCTCTGTCTCTGCCTATGGAAGGTTCATCCCTCCCCTTTGATGTATCACCACGACCACAGGATCTAATCATTTTCTGCAACAACTAGCAACATGAGTCAGTTATAATTAAAGTGCAGATAATCATAAGGTCACAGAAAAAAAATGTTGCAGGGTAGGGAAGTGCGGTTGCAGCAGTGAAACTGCTGCCCGCACAATTTTGAGTGCGATCACAGAGTTGAAGTATGGTCCTCACTTTTTTGAGTGCGGTCGCACAGTGGGTACCTGAAAATGTCAAATCTCTGAAGACAGAAAATGCCCTGATCTGTGGCCGCACACACTTTTCTGTGGCAGCAATTGCATTTTTGCGAACCGCACAATTTCAAGTGCAGTCCACCCATTTATGAGTGCGGTCGCACATTGCTCTTATACGGATCACACAAATATGACTGAGGCCGCGTGGCTGATTTTCTGCGGCCGCACAATTATTGTGTGATCCGTACTTCTGTTAAACTTGAATGCAAGTTCTATGAACTTTTGCTCTTGCCCAGGTTCTGTGGTCGCACATTTCATGTGCGGACCACACTTTACACTTGTCTCTAATAGGATTTTCTTCACAATCAGCGGCCCGCACTTCTGAGCTTCTGTGCCTATTTTTGTCCTTAGTTCAGATTACTCTTTCTTGAGCTGGATTTCATCTTTGAGCTCATTTTTCACTATTCCTGAAATTAAGCATATTTCATCAGTTTTTAGGAACACAGTTAAACGCTTTTGGACTAAAATGAAAGCAAAAAGGTGCTAATAAGTAGTCAAAATATCCACTTATCACCCGTGAGTTTGAGTAAGCTACTAAAAGTGGTCTCCCAGCGAGGTCTGATGCTCCTGGCCATTCTGGTTCCGGTTCCAAGTTTTCGGGAACTGAAGAAGAATCAGAGGATGAAAATGTTGAAGGCAAAACTAGTGAAGATCAAAATGTTGAGCCATCAGTGAATCCATCTACTGCTCCCGGGGACGCGGACACTTCTCTTCACTCCGGGTTCCGGAGATACTGCAGTTTAGCTTTTCTTTTTCTTTTTCTTTTTCCAATTCTTGTATATGTGCCATTTTGGCATGTTATTTTAAATTGAAACATCTTTTTGCTCAAGTTTTTGTTTGAGTCTTTATTTCGTTTGAATACTCATGCAAGTCTTTAACCTTTGCATTTTGTTCCTTTTGCTTAACAATTTTGTGCAAGTTTTTCTGTTTGCGTCTTATTATATAAAGACTTGGGTAAATTTTTCCCGAAAGCATTTTGATTTTGGGCATAAATTCTTCTGAAACCAATCCTTTATCGTGAGGGTTTTATAAGAGAGGGCACTCTTATGTTTACGGTGCACTTGAATAGGACGTCTCCTGTTTATTACGACACTAGCATTTAAAGTACTTGTTTAACTTTCAAATGACAAATTTAATTCATCGTTCATACAAGAAACATGAAAAACACAAAAAGATTTCATTTCACTTTTATTCCTTCTATTTTCAAAAAGTATATAAGCATTTGGTATGCTGAAAAGAAATTGCCATTACTTGTGGCTAATTTGTACAACTTGTTTCTACGGGGCTGTTCGCACATTTCCTGGTCCCGATGATAAAATTATGTTTCTGATTTTTCGTTCCCGGTTGACATGGCTTGTAATTGAATCTTCATTTCATCCTTCCCAGTGTTCGAATGCGAATTAGAACACTGGAAGTCTTGTATCTTCGAGGATTCCACCAATGAATTGCTAGATAATCCTTAACATGGTAACATACTTTACTTCCCCTTAGGAATTTATGTTATCGAGTGAAGGACTATCTAACAATCCTCTAGTGGTTTGCGCTCGTGAATGGTCGGGTAACCTTTGCTCAATAACAAACATAATTTCCTGGTGGGAATTTGTTATAGATTAAAATATTGTCTAACCGTCCCCGAGTGGATCTTTGCTTCTGTGTCTTTCTATTTAAGGTCTTATTATTGTTGTCATTGTAGTATGATTTCTGCTACTTCCTCATTAAAATCCTTGCCAGAAAAACCCAACTGGGACAAAAACTTAACGAAGGGAAAGAGAGTGCAACACATACTTTCTGCTCGAATAATGTTTATCGGTAATAATATCTTTTGAGGTGCGCCACATTCCGGTTGCTGGACAAATTTTCTCCATTTGGTTCTCCAATTCATATGAACATTTTCCGGTGACAGCTAAAACCGGTAGGGGCCTTCCCACGTTGGGCGCAACTTCCCTGTGTTGGGCCCATTATCGTATGCTATCCTTTTTGGGATTTCGAACTTGCAAATTATATTTTCCCACAAGAAATCCACCACTTCGCGTTCACTGATTTTCTGATAAGGACCTGTTTCCACCCACTTAGAAAATAGTAAGTCAAAATTAAAAGAAATCTTATCTTTCCGGGAGCCGACGTTAGTGGTCCGATGATGTCCCTCCCCCATTTCATGAACGGCCACGGGGACAGAATCGAATGCAAGGGTTTTGCCGGTGGATGCACCAATGGTGCGTAGCATTGACACTTATCACATTTTTGTACGAAGTCTTTGGCATCTTGTTCCATGCAGGGCAAATAATATCCTGCCCTTACCAATTTCAGCACTAAGGAACTTGCACCTGAATGGTTGTCGCATATCCCTTTGTGAACTTCTCTCATGATATAGTTAGCTTCGGATGTCCCTAAGCATCAGGTCAGCGGGCCTTGGAAAGATTTTTTATATAATTGACCTCTCTTAAAGCTATATCGCGTTGCTTTAGCTCGCAGCACACAGGATCTTTTGGGGTCTTCGGGTAGCTTTCCGTGCTCGAGATAATCAATGATTTCATTTCTCCAGTCCCAGACCAAATTATTCGCATTTACCACATAATAACCATCTGTATCCAGGACTGAGTTCATCAATTATACTACCATCCCGAATTCCAATCCCTTTATTCCCGTCAATGATCCAAGGTTAGCCAATGCGTCTGCTTCTACGTTATCTTCCCTCGAGACGTGAGTAATCAACCACTATCGGAATCACGCCAACAAGGCATGTACCTTTACCACGTATTGTTGCATGCACTTTTCTTTGGTTTCGAAGATTCCGTAGACCTGATTTACCACCAGTTGTGAGCCACATCTGATTTCGATGACCTCAGATTCAAGTCCCCGAGCCAATTCAAGCCCTGTAATCAAATTTTCATACTCTTCTTCATTGTTAGGTAAAAAGACCGTTCTAGTGGCTTGCCTTAGGGTTTCCCCCGAAGGCGTGATTAAGACTATACCAAGCCCGAACCTTTTTATATTGGAACCTCTGTTCGTAAATAAGGTCCAAACCCTTGATGTTGATTCTGACACCATTACTATAGGCAATAATCCTGGACTGAAATAAGCCACGAAGTCAGCCAAGACTTGCAACTTAATTGCAATCCTTGGTTTATATTCTATGTCGAATTCACTCATTTCGACAATCCATTTGGCCAATCTACCTGAGAGCTCGGGTTTATGGAGGATGTTCCGCAAAGGGAAAGTGGTCACCACGGCTATCTGGTGGCATTGGAAGTAAGGCCTCAACTTCCGAGCGACGACTACAAGACCCAAGGCCAGTTCTCCAAATGTAGGTAGCGAGTTCTTCTCCCGTTAAAATTTTACTTCAATAATAAGTGGGAGATTGCGTTCTTCATCCTCACATATTAAAACTGCACTTACCACAGCTTCCGAGGCTGCGAGGTAGACTGACAACGTTTCACCTTCTTTTGGTTTCGAAAGCAATGGAGGGATTGACAAGTAATTTTTCAAATCCTTCAAAGTCTGCTGACACTCTGGGGCCCATTCAAAATTAGTTTTCTTTTTGAGCAGCGCGAAAAAAAGATGACGATTTTCTGATGACCGGGAAATGAACATGCTCAAAGCTGCCAATCTCCTAGTGAGCCTTGGACTTCCTTCACGTTTGACAGTTGGTCAGGGATGTCTTCTATGGACTTAATCTTATCGGGGTTTACCTCAATTCCCCTTTGTGATACCAATTCCCAGAAACTTACCAGAGCTGACCCTGAACGCGCATTTCTCGGGGTTAAGTTTCATATTATGTTTCCTTGGGATGTCAAAAGTTTCTTGCAGATGCTTAAGGTGATCACCTGCATTCAAAGACTTAATGAGCATATCGTCTATATAAAATTCCATAATTTTTCATATTTGATTTTCAAATATCTTGTTCACGAGCCGTTGATAAGTGGCTTCGACATTTTTCAACCTGAGGGGCATCCCACTGTAGCAATATGTACCAAAATTTGTTATAAACGAAGTTTTTTCCTGATCCTATGGGTTCATCTTAATTTGGTTGTACCCGAAATAAGCATCGAGGAAACTCATTAACTCGTGCCCGGCCGTGGCATCAATCATTTGATCGATGTTTGGCAGTGGGAACGAGTCCTTCGGGCACGCCCTATTAAGATCATTATAATCTACACATATGTGGAATTTATTCTTCTTCTTAGGAACTACTACTACATTGGCTAACCAATCTGGATATTTTACCTCTCAGATCGAACTGATATTAAGTAAACGGGTTACCTCTTCTTTGACGTATTTATTCATGGCTTTGGCAATAAGGCGTTTCTTTTGTCTTACCATAGGTATGGTGAGATCCAAACTTAAATTGTGTACGACTACCTCTATCGGGATACATGTCATATCCTCATGCGACCGTGCAAAACAATCAGCATTAGATTTAAGGAATTTAATAAAGTCAGACTTGAGCTCCGTGTGCAGTCATGTCCCCAAGTGGAACTTCCTTTCTAGGAATTCTTCAAACAATGCAACCTGCTCAAGCTCTTTTGTTGTGGATTTTGTTGCATCCGTCTCTTCTGGAACCTGGAAATATCTAGGCACCTGATAATATTCCGACGCCTCTGGCCCCGGCCTAACTTCATCTAGTTCGGGAGTAGGTGTCGGTTCCTGTAATTGTTATGTTGCGCGTTTCTTTCCTTTGCTACTGGAGACTGAAATTGCATTCATCTCCATTGCCGCTGGTTGGAAACCCCTTATCCTATTAATTCCTTTGGGTATTGGAAACTTTAGTAATTGATGATATGTTGATGGTACAACTTTCATCTCGTGCAACCATGACCTTCCTAGAATGACGTTATATCCCATACCACCATCTACAACTTTGAAGAGAGTTGTTTTTATTACTCATTTGGCATTTGTAAGTAATAAAATTTCTCCTTGGGTTGTCATCCTCGCGAGGTTGAATCCGACGAGGAGCTTTGTGGCCGGAATAATGTTCCCGATGAGTTTAGCTTGCTCCAATACTCTCAATTGTATGATATTAGCTGAATTTCCTGGATCCATTAGAACACGTTTAATCTTAAAATCTAGAACATTTAAAGAAATTACCAGTGCGTCATTGTGTGGTAGCAACAATCCATTTGCGTCTTCCTTCGTAAAAGTTATATCGTCTTCCTGGAGCCTTTTGCTATGAGTTATTGACACTTTTGTCTTTTTTTGCTGCCGAAAAGGTTACCCCTTTGATATCGTTTCCTCTGAAGATCATATTGATCGTTTGGTGCGGGGGATCTTCTCCTTCTTTCAAGGGTAAACATTGTCCCGATTATGAACCATAATTGTTCTTCGCATGGTCACTCAAGAATTCTCATTCTTCAATAATGTTTCCACTTCTTCCCTGAGGTGCCGACAGTCCCCCGTCCGGTGGCCATTCGTCCCAAGGTATTCACACCATAAGTTGGGATACCTTTGGCTGGGATCGATTCTCATCAGTTTCGAGAATCGTGCTTCTTTGATGTTTCTCATGGATGATACCAACTCCACTATATTGACGTTAAAGTTGTATTCCGATAACTTGGGGTAAAAAGGATCTCGTGACCCTGACACTTCTTTATCCTATAGTGATCTATTGTTCCGAAGGCGATCAATCCTTATGTCCATGGCGAATCTGTCTGCTGCCCAAAAGCCTCTGCCGCCGCCTTCGATCCTTTCGTAGGGAAAAAATCGGCCCCTCGAAGTTCGTCTGTCCATGTCGTAATCGTCTTTTGATTTTTCTCTATTCTTCTCCCATCTTTTGGTCGACGATGGAAAACCAACATGACCACTTGTTGCTCTTGAAAGACCCTTACCCGCGTCAACGACTTGTTCCTCTTCTGCATTATCGGGAGTTGTCTCCCGAACATGTCGAGGGTACTTCCTGTCATGCACGAGTGTGTCGTCATTCCCCTCATTGTGGGTGTCACTGATTGAGTCCTCAAAATGAGGATGGTCCCTTCGAATCTCGGGATTGTGCGTGTTGTTAACAATGTTATCTGCCATTTGTTATGATTTTTTCTAGGATAAAATAATCAAATCACGTTAGTAAAAAAAAAGACAAGGATCAATTTAATCGCACGACTGTCTAGGCCCCCCACGGTGGGCGCCAAACTGTTTACCCGTAAAACGGTACAGTTGAATTTATACATGATTTGTGGATAAGTGAATTAATTTGATCCTGAAATAATAAAATAATTAAATAATTATGCAATACTTAGTCTTGAGATGGAGACGAAATAACAGTAATAACGATTCCGGTAATAGGGTTCCGGGCACAACAACAATGAAATCAAAAGGCAAGAAGATAAGATTGTATTAAGCTTTGAATAGAATGTTGCATGAGTTTCTCAGAGAAATTTGCTCAGTGATAACATAGCTCACTATTTATAGCTATGTCTAAGGAAGGAGGTCATAGGATCATGCCCCCTCTTTAATGTCAATTATGAGGGTCATTGATGAAGATGTAACAATAAACATAAATGCCAAATTTTCTGTAACGGGCAATTATTCTTAATGTCACGGTATATTCTATATTAAATGCTACTAGGTGAAGAGTATTCATCATATCTTTATGAGCGTTATTCTTTCCGGTGCCAGACGGAATAGTTGTTTTCAGCCTTGGCCATCCCCCCGTCTTGGGTTCCATGTGTCCCTCTTTTGGATGGCCCCGTATCATAGCATATTTTACCATATACAGTTGTCTTACTTAGAAACAATTTAACTTTAAACTTCTCACAACTATATACTTAATGAGATAAATTTATGGCCACGTAAATTCTCACGGCTTGTTTAGTTCACAAGTTGCAAACGTATTTCTTTAATTTTTATATCTTGTACCTAGTTAAATACCACCACATAAATTGAGATGAAGGAGTAATTTATTTTTTATGGCATTATGATATTGTTGGGCATTAGTGGGGTTTGACAAAGGGTTTATTTGCATGGTAACTATATAAAAATATATTATCAATGGGGATTATAGAGCTCAAATTCATAGCATACCACAATTCAAATTGTTTTGTGTGTGTGCACGTTTTCTTTTTTGCTTTTTGACATGACTACGAATATTTTAGCAATGAGTGCAAGCTGCAAAATGTAGATGGATACTAGATTGCTACTTACATAAATAGAATCAAAATGACATAGACTGAACACCATTGGCGTCTTGCACTCGATACCTTTTTTTCTTTCCTTTGAGAAGAAATAAATGAACAATAATTTGCATCAAGAACAATAAAAAAATAGTGAGATTTGGTTGATCTGAAATATGTCCGACCTAAAAATTCAAAATAATGTGGGACATTATTATATAACTCAATAGAGATCATAGTTTTTGGTTAAAGAATGTATATAAGTTGGACAAAAAAAAGCGCCTTTAATGCATGTGTAGACAACTTATAATTGGACAAAACACACTTTATAATGTTAGGGAAAAATAAAAGGTAAAAAATTATCTACGTAGTAAACTTCTTTGCGCAGAATACTTTAATTCTCTTTGGATTTGTTTCATATATATCAAAAAATAGAAAAGAATCCCAAAATCAAGGGAAGGGTCAAACATGCTTCGAATGGAAAATACATGTAAAAGAATTCTCTACCTTAGTTCTTACTACTCAATAATGTCAAAATGGCTGATCAATTCTTGAAAAAGAGTGATATATGTGCTTCTTCGTATGTCATTATGTAAAATTTCCAAAACGACATAGTCCTAGATAGGTTCATGTAACATCGTTAATTGGAATAGAATGAGTGAAAAATGATAAAAACAGCTAGCTCCTTCCTTGAGAAGACAAAAGAAATTAAATCCTAATTACACAACCAATTCTATGCCATTTCAAGAATTACTCTCGTTTTGCACTTATTATGAGCCGAGCTGGATAGTTACTCCATATGGTACTAGGTATACTTGTGATATTTTAAGCAATGTGTGCAACTCTCATTTTTAATTCCATACTTAATTAAAACTGTACCGTTAAATAAGTTGAAAATGATGAACTAACTTTCGCAAATACTCATTACATTTATATTTGAAGTCTTGTATATTATATGGCCCCAAGTGACATAACATTCACATGCTCTTACTTCTTAAAACGTGACGCCACAAATGAGTTAATCAATATTAAACACTCACATATATAATGACAAATTAACAGCACAAAGCTACATGCCATTGTGCACAAAATAAGTGTCTTAAATACGTACCTTACTAGATAACTAAAGAGAGGGATAGATGCCATTTTGGCATAATAAATATTCACCCCGGTCCACTTTAAGTGATTTTCGGGTTCCTTTCACATATATTAAGGAATTTATATTTTAGCATTAATTACAATGAAATTGACCATATTAACCTTAATTTGCTCATTAAAAATATAACAAACTAATCATAGGCTCTTTACTTCAAAGATAATTTTGAAAAGAAAAAATTAGTTCCTTCATAATATTCGAAAAGAATTGAATATTTTGGACTATAAAAAAAACCAAAAAATTATTTAAAATGGATCAGAGGGAGTATGAGAATTTCTCATGGTTCCCTATTTCTTTTCACTCCCTCTTTGTCTTTCTCTTCCCCATCTAATGAAAAAAATATAAATAAGTAATCTCAACTAAAAACTAAATAATTTTAAGAAAAATGGATGCGAGAGATTTCATAATAAATTTAAGTCGTATACTTCAGAGATTCGAGAGTATAAAACTTTTATAGTGTAAGCGAATTCTAAACATATGACAACAAATTAATGTATAATCCAAAAGTTTACTCATGTCACTTGAATTTTCGCAAATGAATCTTCTCTTTAAGATCCTGGCTTTGATAGAATTTATCTTTGATTGAGATTTCAATTGAATTGTACTATTATTCTATGATAATAATAATGGTAATAATAATAACAATAATAATTATATAATATAGATTTAAAGTATAAATCATAGAGTTTCCTCTTTGAAAGGAAATTTGAAACCATAAAATCCAACAGCAAGGGCCATTACAAACGCGCCTCTGACATCAATACCATTCTTCCAAACACTCTCATTGGCTTTTACTCGTCACTGGAACACTTAATTGGCCCGTGTGTAATACGCGCTCAAATGCTCGTGGAGCAGCATACCTCAACGAAACAAGATTAGATTAAACCAGAATCCTATAAAAGCTTCAATAGCATTTCCTTCGCTTATTCCCCTGTTGGCCATTCATCTTTTCATTTCCTTTAGCTAAATAAAAATACGACTACATACATACATATATATGCATGTCCGTGTATATATGAAATCTATTAGTTGATCAATTCCAGATAATTCAGAGTTTTTTCCCGGAAAGTTTTGTTTTGGGGAAAATTTAATTTGACTGAAGATTGAAAAGGGATTTTAGGGGAAAAAGGAATGGCACAAGCAGTGGAAGAATGGTACAAACAGATGCCAATAATCACGCGTTCCTATCTCACTGCTGCTATAGTCACCACCATCGGTTGTTCTCTTGAGGTATTATAATCCATCTTAAGGAACCAAACATTAGATTTATCAAGATTAGATCTTTATTGTTTTCTTGTTTGAGGATTTCTGTATTTGGGCAGGAATGTTCGTTTCAAGGTTTTTATTGATATGGTTGTGGGGGTGGGGTGGGTGGTGGGTGGGTTGTAATTTGGGATGTTGGAATTAGGGTAGAATGGATACAGAGGATTTATATAGCTGCCACCAATTAATTTGGTATTGTGGCATAGTTCATTGACTTTTGTGCGTTTCATGAAGCTGACTCTAACTAATTTAGGACTGAGAGCTTAGTTGATTCATGATTAATTGATAATGCAGATTATATCTCCTTATAACTTGTACCTGAACCCCAAGTTGGTGGTGAAGCAATACCAGGTCTGGCGCCTCATTACAAATTTTCTCTACTTCCGGAAGATGGGTAATTTCTCCTCTCCAACAGCTTGCTTTTTGTTTCCCAAAAGATTATTTCCTCCTTCAAGCTTAGTGATAATTACTTTGTCTTAATGAGGCACAACTTTATTTGAACAGCCTTGCATCTTTGAAGCCTTTATTGCCTGGGCTCTTTTGTTCAATAACTATCGTGGCTAAATACTGGGTTTAGCTAGATTTAATCCATAATGGAAAGTGGAAACTAGGCTTATCCTTGCCTCCTATCTAGTGCAGTCTGTGAATTTCCTGCTAATCCTCTATACAAGTTACTCTTTCAATTATGTATTTTATTTGCGGTGCATCAAAGATTACGAGATCAAGGCACAATCACGTATTTTGAGGAACACAGCAACATGGCTCTTTTTTCTACCTTATTCTGATGTCCTTTTTCTTTATTGTGTTTTCAGACTTGGACTTTCTCTTTCACATGTTTTTCCTAGCTCGGTACTGCAAGCTTTTAGAAGAGAACTCCTTCAGGGGAAGGACAGCAGATTTCTTCTACATGCTCCTGTTTGGTGCCACTGTTTTAACAGGAATTGTTCTTGTGGGGGGGATGATACCTTACGTGTCAGAGTCGTTTGCAAGGATCATATTCCTTAGCAATTCACTGACATTTATGATGGTTAGATCCTCTGCAGTAGAACTCCATTTCTGACTCAGCATTTGTGGTGTGTCTTACCTTTTCCTTTTTCATTTCTTTTGCTTCTTTCTGTTTGTAGGTTTACGTATGGAGCAAGCAAAATCCGTTTATCCACATGAGCTTTTTGGGTCTCTTTACTTTCACAGCAGCTTACCTTCCATGGGTTAGTGTCTATTACTCTATCCATCATATTTTGCTTTCACAGTCTTCAGCTTTTAAATGCGGAAGTTGCTTCACCTGTGGTTTGTCCGGTAGAATCTGTGTGTTTCTTCTGCTAGGTATGACATTAGCAATTTGCCATTTCGTTGATGCAATCTTAAGTAGGCTACACTTACTCCAGATGTTTCCTCACTAGAGCTAAGCTGCTAAAGCCTCTCTAAAAGTACATGCTGCAACCAGACACATCACAGAACTCACTTGGTTTTTTTTCATCTGACATTTTACGTGAAAGAGCTACACTTCAAAGCTCATGCCTAGTGGATTTGGTTTTTCTTGTTTCTATGTGCTAGGAAGGATTTGGCTCAATGCATTTTACAGATGAAAATGAACGTATAAACAAGGGAAACCACATATTCTCTTTCTGATTCAAAGGACTTGTGCATTTTGGCACAGAGGATGTGTGTTGCATGGTCTACTTATGCTGGCATGGTCAGGGAGGTTTCTGATGTGAATTACTAGGAGATAATCATTTATTTGGAGACAGTACTCTGTTCAAAATCTGTTAGATATCTTCTCAACCGTACTTTTCCATGAGAGCAGTGGATTTTGAACTTGAGGATGGCTTTCACAGGCATAGAACTTGGGAAAACAATTTAAGTTTGATAGCAGGTGTGACAACTAATTAGGACAAATGCTAAAATTATAAAGATTAATGGTCAACTCTCAAAGAAAATATGCAGGGCAAAGGAATATGTTACACGAGTGTCGTAAGTTGATAGTTTAAAGGACCACCTATTAGATGGTTGCAGACATGTCTACCTGTTAATATGAGCAATCCTTATAACTTGTGGCTTTTTACTCGTCTAGGTACCTAATCTCTACTTCTGTTTACTTGGGAGAAAGAGTTAAACTACCTGGAATTTATAGTTTTTAAAGAAGACTTCATAGGTTGCAATTGGGGTAAAATATTTTGTAGTTGCTAAATGTGAGCTGTCAAACCCGAAGGTTACAGCAGTTCCATTAAACTACATGGAGTTTTCCTTTAAAGGTATTTGTATCAACTTGGCAAATCAGGAATTTATAAGCTATGTTTTTAAAGAAGACTTAATAGGTTGCAATTGGGGTAAAATATATTGTAGTTGCTAAATGCGAGCTGTCAAACCTGAATGGTTACAGCAGATCCATTACGAAAGTATCTTTCCCCTTCATTCCTTTTCAAATGGGTTTGGATTTGGGATGGTAGGCCCCTTATTCATTTAGTTGTGGGTGTAGCATATGCAATCTTAGGTGGTGTTTTGCAGTCAAGATGGTAAATATCGCAGTATGTTGATTTTGAATATCAATGTTGATATGCTCAACTCATTGGCTGTCATTATTATGTGACTGAAGGGGCTATTTCCAGAGCAATTTTCATGTAGTCTTTCCATGTTTTTTGTGTATAGGATCTAACTGGCTTGAAACCCTCTCTAGGACATATTATGGAGTTCTTGGTCAACATAGTCTTGCACAAGAAAAACACAGAGAAATCTAAAAATTTGTCCCTTAGATATAACTCAGCCATTAGTGTCTCAAATCACTCAGATATATGAGAGACAATGATGTTCTTTCTTGAGAGGACTGCTAAACGAATAGTGACATGCTTATAGAAACACTTAATTGTTGGATTAGAATAGAATAAGGAATCTAGGATACTAATATTTAAACGACGGTCACAATCTTTTACTTGTTTCTTGAAGTGGCAATCCACTTGCAGTGAAGTTTGATATGTGTACTTGTGGCGGATAACTTAATCACACTTCTTTCCTCTTGTTGCAGGTTCTTCTGGGATTCTCTGTGCTTGTTGGTGCCAGTGCTTGGGTGGATTTACTGGTACACTTCTTGCTGACTTATGTGCTTGTATTAGGTTTTTGCTGGTTTCATTCTTACCTATATAGAAAAAAAGGTTTTACTTGTTTCATTCAACAATATGAAACTTTAAGAGGTTTAAAGTTACACGGTTCTTACTCCTGGTTGAGCCTTCCTGTTGGATATCTTGCCTGAATCTTAGATAGAAATCCTGCCAGCCACGATTTTTGATTTTGTCATTTAGCGAGAAAGCTTCCACTTCTTTTCTGCTTTCCCTAACTTTAAGGATGCGCCTTCACCAACCAGCAATATTCATATTTTCTGCTGAGGATTTAGCCATAAGTGAGGTGACCGAAAACTGGATGCTGATACCCTAGTATATTCTAGGCAAAGCAAAGCAACTCTCATTTTTTCGTAATTTTTAAATTTTGAGAATATTCTAGGCTAAGCAAAGCAACTCGGTTGAACTAGGGAGGGCAAAGTCTAGCATTTTAAGGCATATTACTGTTTTGGCTTACCAACTTTTCCTCATGCATTTCTTATATAATGAAATTTGAAATGGATATTTAAACTCATGGATTTTTGTACATTTACTTTTGACTAGTTTCCTCTGTTGTCACAATACAGTATTATTCTAAAGGATGCTTTTCTTTTTATGCCAGTACTCTGTTACCTGTACCTTGGTTTTTTAAAACTCCTTTAGAGAAGTTTGAATATTCCTATTTCCTTCCATTTATTGTCTATGACATGCAATTTTGTGCTATACTGAAAGTGAACATTCTTGTTTCAGGGAATGATTGCAGGCCATGCTTATTATTTCCTGGAAGACGTCTATCCACGAATGACTGGTCGTAGACCCCTGAAAACACCAGCATTTATCAAAGCAATGTTTGCTGACGAGCCGGTAGTGGTGGCTCGGCCAGCTAATGTGCGCTTTGCTGCTCCTCCTGTCGATGAAGTTCCACAAATTCGATGAGCTCATTATATAAGTAGAGCAGTGGCACTGGCTTCAGTTTCTGTAAATTGACCCTAGATATTTGGTTGGAGGGAATCAAGGTGATGGTTGGTATTGTCGATGATGATTGTGTTGGTTACCTGTCTTCGTTCCTTGTCAAATTGTTGGTGTGTTGTTTACACTTTGCAATTTGGGTTTGAAGATGCTTTTTGTAATTTAGACCTGGATTGGAGAATTGCGGGCTGGTAGGGAAAAATTACTTTTCTAACAGAAATTAATTCATTAATGTATACATGAATGGAGCGTTCGTTTTCCTCTCTCTTGGTCTTACAAATCGATTGTTTGGTGTTACTTTTCCTGCCAGCCGATTTTTGATTTTTGGTATTAGAGGGCTACATTATTAAGTTTTAACCAAGAATTTATTTTGTTCAGTTTGGGAGTAGTTTATCCATCGAGAACCAAAAATTTATCAATTTGCCGTATTAGAAAAAAAAAAAACTGTGTTTTTGTTGATGCCGTAAATTAGAAACAACTGACTACCCAGGCCTTTGATCTAGTGGTTAGATTGAAGCGTATGATTCGAACTTTGTTAAACGTAAGTTACAAGCGTGGACTCTGCCGCATATAAGAACATGATATTTAACGAGGAGAGGAGCACGCCTTCTAGTCATCGAATTTCAAGGCACACTGGCTCTCCAGAATTTCTCAGTTAAAGAAAAGGTAGAAGGGAAAAAGGAAAAGAAACAACAAAGAAAAAGTGCTCTAGCCTAGTAGGTAAATAGTCACTACAGAGGGCATTGCCATTATTCAAATGGTGAAAGTTACATCCGTACGATCTTACAGTATAGGAAATGCTCAAATGTAGAACATCACAGTTAGAATGAAAACAGTACAAAAGATGACATCGAGGTAACCCTGTTGCAACATTATATCAGGACTTCGATACTTTTCACTAACTTGTGGAACAATTAGTAACCAAAATGTTAAAGATTCATCTGATGCTTCACGCCACAACCACAGAAACAATACAGTGTAGGTAAAACAGCTTAAGCGTTGTTCAACAACTGGGGAAAGAGTTGACATCATTGGCCTTTCTACAAAATTAATGCACCTGGATCCTTTTCGCAGCTCCACTTTTGCTGCAGAACTCCACTTAGTTTCTGCAGTGCCAACCATGTGAAAGTGTAGGACTGACGATAAAAGTCTGCTGCAGCTAACTGATTGGGTGGTATTGTGCAGATACTCTTTTTGGAGGCAATTTTCGCAGGATGTATAGCACAAGGGCTGAAGGAAGAATTTCTACCAGCTGCCACCGAGAAGAATGTGATCAGAGAGAGAGAGAGAGAGAGAGAGAGAGAAAGAAGGCAAGCGTAAGGAGCATGGAATAACGAAAATACGGAATAAGGCACACCAGGTAGTATATCAGATTCAGAACAGGATGGTCCAAGACATCAAGAGATGCGTCAGGATCAAAAGCAGATAACACAACCTGCAGTGAGCCACAAATTAGACATAGCAAAGACGCTCATGCGCACGAACGTAACTTCTGTTTAGAGATTTGAGGCAGGTCTGGCTCTTTAATTCAAAGCAACATTTACTTTAAACCTGATTTACTTTCCCTTTTCTTGATCATGTTCCTATTATAAGGTTCCCTTTTCATTTCTTTTATTTTTTCCCAGGGAGTAGTTTGGGTCATTTTTCGGCTGAAGCCTCCATGTTTTCACTCTTACAAGCAAAAGCACCAACTCGTTTCCCTGTTTGGAACTCCCCATGGGAAGCTAAGAGTACCTCATTTTATTTACCAGATTGCATAACTTTATAATGGAGCTAGGACGATATTATACTACGGATAATAAAATGTTGACCAGCATTGAGAGAAGAGCAAACATATGCATAAAGCCTTACCACAAAGCAGCTAATGAGGAAACAGGTGAAACATATGGCAGTCACAGATCCAACCTGCAATCATTGCATACACCATATTATGTGAACCAATTTAGAGCAAGAGATGTTAAAAACTACAAGTCATGCATTATCTATCATGTTATGCATGTGGTAAGCAAACATTGAGCTAAATGAAACTTCAGATATTAAAGGTGACGTAGAAGAGGTTGTTAGAACAAGCAGATAGACCATGGAAATGTTTTCTGGAGATTGGCCACTAATTATCAATTAAGAAAAGAAAACAGACACTCCGTTGGTTCACCAATAATGACAAAAATTTTATCTCTTCGTAAAAATCATAAATTAAAATTGCGTTTCCATTTTATCACACCAAACTTAGATATACTTCCGCCTGTTGATTATTTATCAGCAGAGAAGAAAAGGAAAGAGTAGTTTGTTTTCAGTTAATGCTGATTATGAAGATGATAATCTAGCAAGTATTCTGAGAGTGTGAAGCGGAGTACTTCCTTACAAGTTTATTTGGGGCAATGCCTAGGAGCTGAATACAAGGATTCAGGGGTGTGAAGTGTGATGGGGAAGTAAATCTTTTTTTGAGTATGGATAAAAGAGGTGTCTCCAGCTTGCATACACCTCGACTATTCTATCGGGCAACTATATCCTCCCACCTACGGGGATAAGAAGCAATCACCCAACATTGCCTCTACTGAGGTACAGTGAGAAGTTAGTGAAAGATGTGAAAGGAAATCAGCCCCTTGAAAGAAGCGATATCTCTCATATGGCTAAAGGATGAGCTTAAAAACAGAGTTCGACATGGATCCTTATCATGAATTCCAATTGAACAAATGAATAAGTTAAGAAGTAGCTTGTTATGGGAATTTTATTATGAGATAAAGAGAATGCATCTGTTAGATTGTCAACTATGAGCAAACAATAGGGGACTAGGTGTGGAAAGCTTTAGACGATTGATAAGTGTCTTATGTCTAATGGTTACGGAGATTTAATACCAACAAACTGGAGATGTGGAAGGGGGGATCAACGCATAATATGGAATTGATGGACAACGATGAACTAAAGCAGCAGCCACATCTTCTTATGGAGTTTACAGTAGGGAGACAAATAGGAAATTCTTGGAGAGATTTTGAAGACAAATAGGGAGACTTCAAAAGAGAATGCTGGAATCTTCAACCTTGAATAAATTATCAACACTCAGCACGGAGTGCTAGTGTGGTAATACTTAAATTAGCCAGAGTGATAGTAGGGGATCATTAGCCTGACTCCCTTCTTTGTATGTCAATGATGACAGGAAAATCCTTAGTTAAAGCACGCTATGTTTGTTCTTAAGGAGAATTCTGGTCTATTGGCTCAAAGGACATGGAAGATGACTTGAAGGACGAGAGCTAGTTCCGAAGTGGCTGGTTTTGGATAGTACCCCTACATGAAGCATGTGTACATATAACAGCCTGCAGAGGGGAGTATTTCACTTATTTAGCAGACGCAACTACTGCAAAGAAGACTGTAAATTCATCTCACAAATTTGGTGTATGCTTCTAAACCTGTTTGGGATTTTTCTGATGATGCCCGGGAATCTGCTAGTGGCTGTAAACAGTTGGCAGGGCAGAAGATGAAGAAACAGAGGAAGTTATGGAGCCTCTATTTATATTTTGGATGGTCTGGATAGAAAAGAACCACAGATGCTTTTAAGGATAAAGCATTATGCTTATCTCTTGTAACACTTAAATGCTTAAGGAACATGAACTTTCGTTGTAGCCCGATGCAGTGACTGATTTTGACCATGTAGTGGAGATCATTGACTCCTTAGATTCTTAAAGTAGTAAATTCCACAGCAACTTCTGTATACTCTTAGCACCTTGTTGGTGCTGCAGATTGTTAATAAGATCTTCCTTTAATTATCAAAAAGAGGACTCCAGAAAAGGGAGACACCAAAAGGGGTTCCTTAATGTTGTATATTGTAATTTGTTCTCTATCCTGCTCATGCAATTGGGCAATAAAGGCACATAATTCTTTGTCACTTGACATCTTCCATATACGTACAATGATTACCGTAACTACCTTCAGCTAACATACATTGGTAGATTTCATAACTTTTAAATCCATGACTTAACAATTCGCTAAAGTTGAGTTTATGGTAACACACATGATGTGACACAATCTAAATCGGAAAAAGATGGTGTGCATCAGTGTTGACACACATACAGTTTAGTGGTTCAATTAGAAAAATGTTACCCAGTCAGCACTGAATATAACTGTCACAACAAGGTTCCATCCTATCCTTGGTTTTTACCATTTAAGGAATTGATTTGAATACAGACACAATCTCAGGAATAGTCTTACTCTATCTGTCCATTTGAATGTTATCTGGGCTATATATAGCAGTCAATTACTGCAAGCTAACAGTATAATATAGCAGAACGAACCCGGGGACCGGGACATCCTAGGACAAAGAAATTGATCAATGGAACCAGACATCAAGTCTAAGAATCCAACNCCCCCCCCGGTGCTGTAGGGAGGAAAACGTAGTGAGGAAGAAGTCTTATGCCTTACACGCAAATATGTTCTATGCCAATTGCCAAACCAAAAACACTAAATAAGGTCTTTGTATTTACAAAGTAAGAAGATAAATGTGCAAATACACAAACCTCATGAAGCTTCTTTCTCCTCCCTTTAGATTCAATAGGAAAGCGCCGCAGCATGAGAAATAACCTGATGATTGTAAAAACTTGTAAACAAATTCCCAATGAACAGCTGTCTAAGGTAGTTAAGAACAGTGAATTAGAAGATAAATGCACAAAGAAATAGCACTTAAATTCACCTTCCACCATAGAGCAGAAAGCCCAATGCTGCAATAAGTGATACAACTGCACCAAATAAACATGCAACGTTACAGAGATCTAACCTTCAGTAAAATAGGGCAAAAGGAGAAAATGGATAGAACGAGATTCACCTGCTATAAATATCTTCCCAATGAATTCCACAGTGCTATTGTCGTTGACCCAGAGGTAAACCCAGATACATGCCTGATCAAAAACATTTTTCAGTTGTATTTAGTTTATTACCTGAGATAAGATCTAGAAGACTCAAGCAGGTTGGTCAGGAA
This sequence comes from Nicotiana paniculata, assembly GCA_005239505.1. Lineage (NCBI taxonomy): Eukaryota > Viridiplantae > Streptophyta > Magnoliopsida > Solanales > Solanaceae > Nicotiana > Nicotiana paniculata. The sequence continues at coordinate 6,322 of ML314790.1, read as the reverse complement.
TATTTTACCAAGAAATTAAGAATAACGTACAGCTTTATCCATTTAGAAATGATCGGTTCTTTAGGAAAGAGGAAAAAGCTAGGGTCCTCACTCCTCAGGGGCTGGAATTAGGAGAAGCTAACCCTATTTCAAGGCTATTTGCATATGGTTTTGTAAATATTTATTGCAAGATCTTGGAAAGATATTGCAACTGCTTCAAAAATAATAATTGAAGGAATAACTGGAGCAAAACCATAAATATTTAATAATGAAAGTAGGAACGGTTAGAAGGGAATGGAGCTGAGAAGTGAGGCTCTTGTCTCTGAAATGAAACTATTCTCCAAACACGTTAAACCCAGGTGAACGGGATATAACATTTTGAAGGACAGAAGAATATCTCAAAATTCAACATATTAAGTAGCACACATATGGTCGCATATCTATGAGACCACCTAAATGCAAGGGGTTATCAGCTAGGTCACAACATTAGATGGGACTGACTCGCTTGAAAGAATCTTAAAAGAATTCACAAATTACTAACACACAAACAAAACTAATACTCCATAAACGATAACACTTCATGGACTATATTTCCTTATGAACAACCATGATGTCCAATAGCATATGAGGGGACAAATTTGTCGCAAACCTGAATGAAGTATATTGCACCATTTATTGAAATATAAGAAAATCTGAGTTTATCTGTTGGTAAACTCCTAGCCTGCCATTACATAAATGCAAGAGTTAGAATGAATAAATCAACAGTTTGCATGCAGGATGCTACAACTTCACTTGCCTGGTGATATATCTCAGCCCAAAATAGAACCAGGAGAGTAAATGTTGAAAAGAAAAGGAGCCCTGGTAGGTCCAATATTGCCAGAGTCAGCACCTGGTGTAACGCGGAGCAAATCTAACATCAGTAAACAATTAAGCAGCAGCTTAAGAGGCAGATGTTGTACGTTATTTATTTCTTTTTCTCAGGCCATCAGCCTAAAAGTGACAGTACTGCAGTAGCCCACCACATCCAAATGAAGGAAAGAGATCATAGAACTCGTAAGTCTGTAAGTGCTATCAGTCGATTAATTTATCGTTAACAGAAAATTCATCACAATAAAATGATAGTCAAAGCTAAATGTTCGACATGGCAAAAGTACAGTGCTGCATAGAAAGTAAAAACTAAGCACTTGAACAAATGATATCGCAGTCAAACCAAAAGTTTACAACAAGTAAAGGATTGGGTTATTATGTGATAAACTTCACGCTGAAAAATGAAAGACAGAAAGAATCTAGTGAGCTTTCAATCAAATTAGCTCACATATTAAACAACAAGGTCAGACATTATTGCTATACTGTTGTAGTGCTATTAGACTATATAAGCAGCCAAAGAGCAGGATGAACTTCCTAATGAATAAATTAAGAGGTAAGGAATCTGAAATGTCAAACTATGCTCAAAGTTAAGAGAGTCAAAGATATAAGATAGCCTGCATACCGAAGTAGCAACAAAAAAGGCATGCACTTCCACTTGAAAATGGTCCCATCAGGTGAAAACTTTGATAGGTACAGCTTTAACTTAATTCTGATTTCCAATAGTTCCTAGATTAGTTGAAACACTATAAAGAAAAGAATAAATAGATCGAGAAAAGGGTAAACTGAGGATAAGAACAAGGTAACATTCAAGTTGGCATGCATTGTCGGGTTCTATTGAAAATGAACTGAACATAACCAAGAAAGAGATTGACAATTAAAAAGTTACTTTCAGGAAAAAGAGAACATACCTTAGGATGGAAGAGAAACACCTGTTTGTGAAATCCAAAGACAATTGCACGAACTGAAAGAAAAAAGATTTGCATTTAAAACTAATTTCCAGATAAACAGGGGCAGGACGGTTTGCTTGACCTGATCCGTACCTCCATTTACAACAAAGTTCATCAGATGGAAAACCTTTTGTGTTGTCCAACCATACTCGGGTACCCTCAATTCGATCCTTATTAATTGAATCTGCACATAATCAACTCATACACTCAACCCAAAACACTAACTAAGCATCACCGGAAAGATACGTATTTTACAAATGCAGCATTAGGTATAAACTTTATCTGAAACATATTTATCAATCAAAAGTATGAAAAACCATCCTTCCATGAAAGTCATCTGCTTGTAGAAAAGTACTTAAGCCCACACGAAACGAGTACTCCGTAATACTAACATCAGACATTAGATGAAAGATCAAAGCTTTGAGGATACAATCATATCAGATAAATGAAGAGCATCTACGTGATAATTGGTGAAGAAATAATTTGGAAATCTCACATAGCTAACCAGACACGATCTAGGATTTCTAGAACATGGGTGCATCACTAAAGAAAAGAAAAGAGAAAAAAGAAGTTATTAAGTGAGAATAAATCCATGTTCCTTCAGGTAAACAACTCAGCATTTAACCAAGTGCAACATTAAGCCTTATTGGACCACGGAGGAGATAGTAGATAATTTTAGATCAATTCTAGGAAATAGGTACATAAAATACCAAGTTTGGCGGAAAGACCATGGGTTCACGTGCACCCTAACTTGGGCAATGAATACGCCCCTCTAGCTAACAGAGACCAAAATTGCCATTAACATCTTAAGGCTGTGCAGAATCCAGGGAAAATAAAGAACAGTACAAAAAGAAAAGTACTGAATTTGACCCTAAATATAGCTGTCAATAGTCTTAAGCTAACAGTCTAACTGAACCTACATGAACTAAGATTAACCAGTCAGTCCACTGCTAAAAATCTTAAGCCACATACTAAAAGCACCAAATATTCCGTATTTCTCTTAATGGAAGAACCCCTCAAATACACTTCATAAACACATCCTTGAATCATATTTTTGTGTAACATCCAAAAGAAAAAGTAAAAGCTACACTCCACAATTTCATTCATACAGTTTCCCGAAAAAATTTCATTTCTAACAGCAGCTATGAAAAATCCCAACTTGCAGCAAGTACTAGAAAAAAATCTAATTGGATTGTCAAATTCACAAACAAGAAAAAAAAAACAATCTTGACATAACCCCACATCAATTTACATACAAAATCCAAGTGTCAATTTATACAAATAAAGTAGAAAGAGAGGGAGAAAAATAAGAAAAAAGTAAAAGCTAAACTCCATTATTTCATTCCTACAGTTTCCCAAGATTTTCCATTTCTAACAGCAGTTACCTAAAATCCCAACTTGCAGCAAGTTTTGAACTGAATAACATCAGAACCAAAAAAAAAAAAAAAAAAAAAAAAAAAAAAAAAAAAAAAAAAAGAAACATGAAGAAACCAATCTTGACACAACCCCACATCAAATTAACATACAAAATATAATCTTGACACACCCCAACATCAAATTAACATACAAAATCAAAGTGTCTATTTATATAAACAAAAGAGCGAAGGAGACAAAATTACAAGGGCAACGGCTGAGACAAGAGCATAGGAAGCACAAAGAGAGTAAAAAATCCCATCTTGCCACTGAACGGACTCGTTGATCTGGTCCCACCAGTTGGTCGTCGGACCGGCGATGTCAATCGGCGACGACCCAAGTGGCAACCTCGTCATTTCAGCTTTCCCAGGCAACCAACCCCCTACTTCTGTCCTTTAGAATTGGTTGGCCTCAAAGAAGTCAAAAACTGACGATGCTATAAACAAACAAGAAAAATACAGAAGAAGAAAAAGAAAAACTAAGGAACGTGCAGAGGTGCTATAGCCTATACACACATGAAAATAGTGGCACAGACCTGTACAATCAATCATAAAAGGAGAACCTTTAACCTCTGTGACTTGTGTTGTGTAGTACTAAAAGATATTTACTCCTATAAATTTTTTTACTTGGTGGGATTTTAATTGGTCCAGCTAGTCAATTTTGAATGTGAGCAGCAAACCAAAAAATTAAATAATTAAGCATCAATTCACATTCACATTAGTTAGAGCTACCTTTTACAATTTTGAATAAAAGAATATTGATAATGTGAATATGTCTTGTTTTTATTTTCAAATATGTACGTCTAAAAACAATGTCTTGTGTTTTATTTTCAAATGCTGTCAATTTTATTGTTTTTCATTTCGTTTTATTTCATATAATATACCTTCTTCTTTTTTTGGGTTTTGTTGAAAATAATGTAGTAATATATTTTTATATTTGAAAATCTTTAATTTTATCATCCTTATATTATCGTTAATGACTCTTTTATAAAAATTACATGTTATGTTAAAGACCATAAGATTTTAGCAAGACTTCATTATACATATATACATATATATTATGTGTCACACAATTTTTTCTTTATTAAATTTGTGTTTAATCTAGCACGATTATGTAAGTAATGAAATTGAACAAAGAGTTGCTTTTCTTCTAAGGTCAACTTATCTATATCCCTCTTTTATCCAAACATAGGCTAGACTTTATAGATAGAAACATGAAATGACAGTTTTATTTTATATATATAGAGAGAAAACACCTAAGAGTTGGGTTGGGGGCAGGGGCAGGGGCGGAGCTAGTGAGCGAGTTACGGATTCTATTGAATTTAGTAGCTTTGATTCAAACCCTGTATTTTCCACAAGTTAAGGATTTTCCACAAGCTTTTACCGGAATTTTGACCACTTTTACTGTGCATATGAATGAAATATGCGATTGTCACCGTCATACTTACTGTTGTTCTGTTAGAGGTTATAATGTCTTTTTCTTGAAAAAAAAAATAGTATAAGATTGGTTTAGCCATAAAAGAATGAATGGATTGATCTTCTTGAATAAGAATTTGGAAAAAGGGGGAGGTGGATTAGTAAGATTTTAAACATTTGCTAAATTAAGTAGCTAAACTATATTTTCTGTTTCTAAAATATATGTTAGATTATATTCGTGCAACACATAAGTAAATAAATAAGAATAATGTTTTTCAAATATATGTACGATAGTGTATGGTTGTTAAGCCGGCATAGCACGAAAGCCAAACAAAATTCCAAGTCCACAACAAGCTCCAGAGAAAAATTTCCAAACTGCAATGCTTAGGTCCCCATTATTGAATAAATGATCAATACTCTCTATATACAACAAAGACATTTAGAAGGTCCAATGATTTTGAACCTTAGCAAAACATCATCAGTAGGCAACAATAATCTGAGATTTTGGTTGCAGAAAGAGTGACATTCTTGGCCTCCTTTGTGGAACTATGAAAGGAACCTGTGTGGAACTTTCTTTTACCCTCCAATTCACTCCAAAAGAAATTAGCTACAAGTCTTTCAATATGTGAAATGATAGTTTTTGCTTTGAGATTTTGGATCCAAAGCAAGTAATATAAAAAGTTTCCATCACTTCATTAGCAGTCACTTTCTTTGGTTTGCTGTGCGATCATGCTACGGAGAATCAAACATTTTCCTTCCTCCCAAACACACCCCTAATGTTATCGTCCTTGCTCTTTGATTTATGAAGAACAAAAGAAAAAAACTCCTATTTGATAGAGACCATGATTTTACATTTGCTCATATCTTTAATTAAATTAGGTAATTCTCATATATTATAGGGTAGAATTCTCGTGCTTCACTTATACCAATAACTGAGCAGTAAAGTTACTACCGTTATTCAAGCTAACAAAACTAATAATCCAAGCTAACAAAATGAAATAGTAAACTATTACAAACTCATATATATAGTTTCCTTCCAGAACTTAAGTATAACCCACTTTTGTAACGCACAATATATGCAGTAAAAATTGTACGGGGCGCCTTATTTAGACGCCCCTCTTTAACCTGTACCCGTTTTGTTTTTATGTTTGCATCGGTACTCGTTTTTTGTTAAAAGCCTTTCGAAAAGACAATTTTACCCTTTTACAAGCAGTCAAGCCTACTTTCTCTTCAAGTAAACCCCATTCTTCTACTTACATTCCTATACTTTGCAAATACTTTCTCTCTCTCTCTCCCGTTCTTTACTTTTATGATCGTCATTGTTTTTTGATATTCATCGCTTCAACTGCCAACAATATTACGTATATCACAGGTACATTGCAGTACCTTTACGTTCTGGGTATTATTCTTTTTTTGTCATAGTCATGTTCTATAGGTTTTTTTTTTTTTTTTTTTTTTNATATTCATGTTCGATAGGTTGTAAGGGGTTAGTTCTATAGTGATTTTTTGTCATGTATACCTTAATTTTATGGAGCTAATATTTTTTTTGTTTTTCTGTGTTTAATTATTGGTGTTAAATTTGTGCTTTGCTAAGTTTTTTTGTTTTGTAACTGGTTAACTTTAGCGTTTTAGCAGTTAATGTTTTTGTTTTGTAGCTGATGTTTGGGAGTTTACGTTTTTGTTTTGTTTAATATGCTGAAG